>LUCH01000052.1:0-159368 GCA_013368495.1 Paragonimus heterotremus
TGCGCGCAGTGGATGTACTCGAAGCTACATCAGGCATCAGTATGAACCACTGATGTATTTCTGTCTGTGATGATGATGGTGTTGGTGACGATGACGATGTTAAACGGTCCGACTTTGCATGTAACATAATACTCCGCGGTATACTGGAAGTTGCACCCACCGGTTATCTCACAGCACATAAACATGACATCAATCGACAGAATTTTGTGCACAATATGTTCTTTCTTAGTGTAGAGGTGACTTACACACCTAACTTCTAATCAAGCGTTCAAGTTAATCAGGGTCACGTTACTGAGCGAATAGCTGCCATCAGAGGTCTTGCGGGCGTGGTCCCTGACCCTGTAAACCGTTACGCCAAAAAAATAATAGATTATTGATAGCCGTAGATTCCAGCCTTCCAAACATTGGCTTCGCTTACCGGGTTGATTTTTGACGCATAGGCTGCGGAGTCCTGTAATCTCACGGTGGAGGTAGGCCTAACGGGACATGTGCAGCAGTGTGCTCTTTACTGAAAGGGGCACTACTCATTTCGTCGGGACATACTCCTCATTGACGGTTCATACATCATGGACGCGATTGAGATCATTACCTTATTTGAGTGCTAGCGACCACGCAGTAATCTGTTTCGGATTGATCTGAGAAGCATTACTCTTCTTTCTCCCTAGAATGAACTAAAGCAAGTCCTAACTCAAACCCTGTGCGAAATGCCTTATACAAGAGAAACAATGCTTTCTAGAATAACCTTTTATTTGGTACTGAGGTCAAACGTGGGGTTCACAAAAATGTCCGAAGTCAGCACATAACGGTGGTAAGAGCGTCTTTCGAACCCTCAGTTTGATCCCGCAGAAGCTATCGTTACCTGCCCCGGAGGTTATAGGGATAGGCTGCATCTTTAACGAAATCTCGACCAACCGTACCAACACTAATAGACTCGTGTGGACCGTTATCTAGTGATAAAGAGGCCGCTGAGATATTCCGCGCTCAGTACATCACTGTCTTTGGCAAACAAAACAGCGCGGGACAACCAGCTGGAATTTCCTGTAATTTTTGAGATTCTAATGTCAGAAAGTTTCCTAGGCTTCAGCCTGAGAAGTTAGCAAGCCTCAACTCCCTACTACCCATCCTATTTAAGGAATATGTTGCGACTCTAGCTACTACGTTCCGATACTCACACATTCCATGTACCTTTCTCACTGTTTGAAAGCATGGTGTCAACTTGCCTATTTGCGAAAGCTGCCAGAAAATCTATACAAGCAATTGTTGCCCAGTAACACTGCTTTCAGCTGCCTCTAAAGTAGTGAGAAACACAGTGGATGATAGCATGAGAGTGCGACTTTGGTCGACCAACCTCAACAAATCGTCAGCAGGGATTCCTTCAAGGTTAATCGTGCACCATTAACTTGCTAGTGATAGTGGAATCCTGGAGGAACGCCACCCAGTAGTTGTTTTTGTAGGTTGTATCATAGACGTTGGCAGAGCATAACATTGTGTTCTACTCATTGAGCTACCGACTATGTGCCCCGATAGCCAGCCATCTCAATGCGGCCAACACTACTTATCATGACGGTCAACGACAAGCTGTCTGCTGCGTTCTAGGCCCTCAGGTGTTCAGCATGGCTCCATACTGGACCTTTTGTTCGTATTATTTGTGAACGAATTAAGAACTAGACAGTTGCCCTTGCAGACGATACTAAAATTTAGCGTATACTACGCCCTCCTAAATAATATCTTTGTTATGACTCCACCTGATAGAGAAAGGCAAGAACGAACGCAAAGACCACGATCAGTATCTCTGTCACAAACGAACGCAACGATATCACAAGACGGTACGAAAATCAGAGGGCAAGTATCGAAATCCAACTCTCGCAACTTAGAACCCCCCAACAAGTAAGGAAAAAGACGGCCTTCAAATGAGCTTTATTTGCTGCTCAGCCGGAAAACAAAATAGTGGTTTACGGCAACTATATTTATAGGTTTTGGGTGGCCTCAGGCCTAGTCCACCGGATGGACCAATCAGAGGCGAGCGCAAGTTCTCGAATGTTCGATAATCCTGGCGGGCGTTCAAATTCCCAGAAAATGAAGAATCCATTTCCCTTGACAGTAATGCGAATTTCTTGAAAAAGCGAATTTTTCCAACAGTCCTATGCTCAGAAACAAAAATGGGTCCGTCCCGTCTGTTCTCCATCACTGAGTGAAAAGGGAAAGTCAGCCCTGATCACGTGAACAAACCTCGGCTCACTTGCATAGTGATTGAAGGACTGGCAGTAACAAGTCAGTTCTGCTGGCCGTCTACAAGCTTCGGTCACATATTACTGCTTTCATATGCTCAGAGGTTTGCTGAATACAGCGTCAAAGAATAAATAAACCAGAAAAGGAAGTCCCCTCCGTCGATCGGACATGGAACACTGTAATCCGGGGTGTCCCTAATCTACTTGATAATGCCCGTAACACGACTTAGACTAATGGTAATTCACTGCATCTGCCCTGGATTTGGATAACATTTTAGTTCAACGAATCGTCATACCTCGACTTCCATCCTCCAAGGAACATGTGCTTCTGCAGCCTCTTGGTGTGACAGTCACTTCTGAGGATGACAGCTAGTGTTCAAGAACGTTTCCGACATTGACGTTTTTCCCCAGATGGAATATCCTTTTACTCAGATCAGTCGAGAGTGGAACGTGAGAAACTCAGTTTAGGTTACTTGAGTCCCACCAGTCGTTTTGCAGTTCCATTGATGAATCTTCATGTATCCAAAACTTTAACTTAACCGGATACAATGGATGGTCCCAGCGAACCCCAGTAGAGTCGGCGGTGAATCAACCTGGTGTCAGGTAAATTGAAAATCCTGCTTTCTTAGTCCGGTTCCTGTACACTGTTTCGTTACTAACTCTTTAAAATGCTTACTTTCCAGTCCTCAGAATTTGCTTTACAAGTTGAATGAACTAAGAGAACTCTGTCATTTCCCGGAGTTATTCATCATCGCGATCACTGAAACCTGCTCTCCGCGGTTCACTTAAACTCTGAGGCGACGATCAAGTACATGCTTCATTTCCCTGCCGATGGAACCTTTAGCATATCTGGCGACGCATCTCTTCACGCTCACATTTCAATAAATGCTATTCAGCTTACCGATCATGTATTGTCTACAATGGTGGAGTCCATCTAATGCTCGTAAAACTGATTCACTCGGAAAATTGGCTAGTTGGTGTACCTGTTGTCCTCTGTCTTTCGACCTTCCTCAGAATGAGTTCATCATCGGAATAGCAAGAGTGACTTCATCAGGATATTCTCTTGTCTTTGTGGAGGGAGACTTTAACTTGTCTGAAGTCATTTTTTTTGCTAGACTGCACGGCCGCTCTGAGGATTTATTAGCTGCGAAATTTATTAACTCATCGATTTCCTTGGGCCTCACCGAAAACACCTGTGATTGCACAGGGTATCGATCATGCCCTACCTCGGTTGGATCACTTTTTTTAACCATTGGTGACTTGTTTGACAGTAACCTCGAAACAACAACCCCTAGGGACCGCGTTACAATCATTTGTAACTTCATCTGTAACAAAACCCGCTCACCCAGCAAACATCCATCATAGAAACTTTAGGCGAATGAATACAAAATGTTTCAGATCTTATCCTTCTTTGGCTCGGTTAACGTTTGTCCATCTAGTTCTGTTGACGATCCGTGCATAAAGCTTCCTCTTGCCTTCAACTTAGCTGTTGAAGTTTGTACGCCCCTGTACGTAGTTAAACCCCGGAAGCTTCCTGTCAACGTTGATGCTACACAGTCAAATTGGTTTACGTCATATGGCTCGGGTGGTCTTTGGGATATGTGGAACTGAATCTGATCGGATGTCCTACGCTCGCATTCGAAGTCGATGAGTAGCCTTCGTTTGGGAAGACTATCTCTACTTTCAGCAACGGCTTACAAGCCGATTTGTCTCCGATCCTAAAGGCCTGTTCCTTTCCTTGTCTTTTATTCGCAAAGCAAGAGCAGGTGTTTCCAGATGATGGGTCCGTCAGGACTTGCCGTTACCGACGCTGAACCCGTTGATGTGCTAGCTGACTATCACGATAGCATATTTACGTGATCTTTTATGGTGCTGAGCGCCGTCCTGACCGTCTTTCTTTCATACGGTATATGCACAATATACACGTCTTCACTGATCGTGCAAACCAAGCTGCCTAACCTCAGGGACTGCTCCCCCGGACCGGACGAGTTCTCTCATTTTGCGTTGTTCTACTGCCAAACAACCTGCTAGTCGCTCAAATAGGATACTGTTCTCACAATTTGGAAGCTGGCTAACCTGACTATCACATTCAAGAGTGGTCGCAGTATTCTTTTTGCCAATTACAAACCAATCACCATTCTTACTAACGCATTCAAAGCGTTCTAAGCGCTTGTATGCGATACTCTTTTGAGCCACTTGTCCGCCGAAAATTTTCTAACGCTCAGCATGGCTTTCGCGGAAGGCACTGATGTTCAACATACCTCCTGTTGTTGGCCACCAATAATGATGATGATAATGATGATGGTAATGATGACCTGGTGCAGACAAATGAAATCGTTCACAAAGGGGTTGATGACTGTAGATCAGGTTCGTCTCCCGGGCTGGAGCCCTCGCGACTCGCAGAGTCAATGGCTTGAGACGTTAAGGGAGATGGCGGCTAACCGAGCTCAGTGGCGTGAATGTTATCGTTGTTTGTCCGAGTTGTCTGTGAAGTGAGTGCACTTAATGACGCGGGGCAGTGGAGACTGTAAGGAAGCTGTCTTGCTGATGATGCCTTACTTTCACTTACAGCTGGGTTGTTTGTTTGCAAGATGTAGGCATCTTGGTGTTGCATGTTTGTTATGAACCGCGTGGTTGACAATTGATGAAAAATTACTAACCCCCGGCGTTCACTATAACCCGGCTTAGCTACGACGGTTGCACTAACGATTTGCGTTATCACGGTCTATACGACGACACACGTACTACCGCAAATGAAGAAGACAGGAAGACAGGGAACCTTCGGCCAAGGGTATATTTGATCTCAACCAAACGTTTTCAAATACACTGGAAACTCCACCGTATTTATAATGTTCAAGCGGAGGCTCACAACGTGGGGAGGCTCATACAGTGTTAGGAATAAAAAAAAACAATATTTTTGGGTTAACTGTGGCAGTATCCCAACAGTATTTGAATATAGACATGGTTATTTTCAGTAGTTAGGTCTCCTTTCCCTCCTCTCTTTCTATATAGGGTTTCTTCCCCTTCGTGGATGTGTGTCAGTTAAGCATCAATGTGAACCACCGATGTATTTCTATCCATGATGCTGCTGCTGATGATGATGATGAGTTGGACACGGTCAGCCGATCACCACACAGGGGTGGATGTTGCATGTCCTAATTTTGCTAGGGCATTCGATACGACAAAACATAGTAGTCTGATTCGATGTCTACACTCCTACCTCACCACTCGCTGCTGTCGGGTTTCTCAGGGCTAGGTTTTTTTTATCTCTTCCTGATCCACATAAATCTTATAATGTCTTCACTGCCTTCGCTTTTACTACTTGCTAGCAATGTCAAACTATATAACCTCAAAATTGCTAAAGATTATGTTCTTTTATGGAGCGATTCAAACATTGTTTGCTTGGTTTCCGATTAACATTCTAGATTTTAACGTCGAGAAGTGCATATTCGGCGTGTATCTAGCATCATTAATCATCTTAATGTTACTACCCTTCAGTCCATATCTATTAGGAGAGATTTAGGAACATTCGTTTTCGATAATCTCTCTACCTCACCGAACACAGAAGCGTATGCCAAGAAGGCTTGGCACTCAAGTTTCACCCTGCATGCTTTAGGACCCCCTATAGCAATTCTGTCTAACCTCCTCTTGAGAATGGTACTGAGCGTTCCTCTCCAAATAAGATAAAATCCTAGTTGAGGCCGTTCAACGAAGTGTCGCAAAGTCCCTTTTAGGAATGCACACCAAGTCCTATGAAGAACGGCCTAGCGAACCTAGTGTGTGCACGCTCGAGTTCCAAAGACTGCGTGGTGACTTGTTACTTTCTTAGCAAAAGCGCTAGGTGACGCATAAGTTCCTAGCAGGTGTGCATGGATTATGACGCCTATCGATGCTAGCAAATCGGCTTTGATGTTGCCAAACTTATCTGTGGTTGGCTCTGGAAACCTTTGCAGCTAATATACAAGATCCTTATCCTAATTGACCCAGTCCGGGGATTACGGAATCACTCAGCGTATGGATGATTCGTCTTCCTTCAGCACGTCTACATGGGGGACCTATCAGTAAGCGGCTGACAACAAGTAGTAAGGTCAAAAACACTTCATAAGATTTCTGAGAGGGTGTCTGTAGTCTGAACAACGGATTATCCCATTGTTCGCAAACTGTGCAACGAAGATACAGGTCCTTGTCGCAAAAAATCGTATCCGTCTAATGTGTTTCACGGTTTTGTAACGCTGTTACCGAGCCGTGGAAAGCCATGTCTGACGTGACATCGGGTTCAGGTAGCCTTTAGAACCTCCACCGACTGGTATGACGGATCCTAAAGACCAGGTCCATTATCTGTTTTTAGTCCATCCCACACTATGCGTATGCTGTGGATTGCCACTTCTCACTGGCACAAGCTTTAGTGGTCCATCTGTTAACGTGACTGTTACCGGCTTGGGCTTGTCCATTGGTAAGTTTACACACAGGGTTGAATTCCATACACGATGGGACAGACACTGTGTAGTTACAAAGTCGCGCGACTCTTTACAGTCCACGCGCACACCCAAAGCAACATTAAACCTGCGTGGGTTCATTGCATTAGGTCGGTCGGGCAGTTCTCATAAGCCTACTGCACTCGGGGTGGGAGAGCGACTGACTCCGATTAGCTATGCTGCTCAGTGGGTTAGCCAGCAGAACAGAACGACGCCGGGAACGTTGAATGTTGACGTAGTCATGACTTTGTAACCGTAACGGATGGTCAGTAACATCAGTACTGTTTGGTGCAGTAGTCCATTTATCGGCAGCTAAGCATATTGGAACATCACCGATTCAGCGAGTGATGATTACAAGAAAGAGAGCAGCTGGACAGATAAGAGGTTTTCACGATCAGATGGGTCTTTGTGTCCGCCACTATCGAATTTAGTTAACCCTGAAACTAATGTGATCGGATAGTGAGCAATAAGTCCTTTCAGCCATCTGAAAGAATATGGTGAAATAAGCGGATGGCTTTTGACCATCAACCGTTTTGGTTAGCATTTTTTTGTCAGTAACCTGTTTGTACTGCCATCACGTTTTCCTGAATCCACCCCGTTTATCACTACTCGGATAACTTCACATTGAGCACTGCTGATTCTTCACCTCGAATTGACCTATCTTTTTATGTTTATCAATGTGCAATACAAACTAGACAATTATGGTAATCAGTGTCATGCTTTTAGAAAGATTTTGATTTACCGATAGAGTTTGTTATAAGTAACCTTTGCATTTCTTTGTAGACCGTTTCATCTAGCCTTGGTTATCAGCTTGCAACTTGGTTCTTGGACTCTTCTGCATCCCATTAATTGTGAGTGTATGAACAGTGTTAACGTTTTTCGACACACATGTAGCACGATAGAACCTACGGAAAACATAAAACGTCCCACAACACTCGAGAAGAAAAAGTAATGATTGTGTAGGATCAAAAAGGATGTAAAGGAAAAACGAAGAACCATCGATGCACCTAGAGATTCGCAACATGAAGCCGTTAATTTCTGTTCCTCGCCATCTTAGACAGTGTTCTTAGTCAAAGTTCCTTTGATCCCAGAAAACGAGGAAGGCTCTGCTAAAGCAAGTTTCAGCGTCATTTTCTTCGTGCCCATGACCCAAGTCATACGTTGACCACGGAGCTACCTAACATAACGGTCACAAACAAAGCACAGAGTGACGAGTGGTGTGTTCGCATTCGTTAGACGTGCTCACCTCAACAGTATTATAGTAAGCAGTCGACAGGCGCTATCCGTTCCAAAGATACATTGACGAACTTCGTCACTATGCAGACGGTGACTCCCATGTCTTGTTAGTGCTTTTAAAACTGGTGGTCAAAAACTAATGCTGAGGACGATTTTTTGCGCGAAGGATTAAGGTTTTGCATTTGTACACTAACATTATGTGTACAGGTGTTATGCACGGTCTTTCAGAAAAAGTTGTGGTCATGCCAGCACCACAGATGTTGTACGTTAGCAAACGCGATTCGAGCTTTACTCATCCGATTCGTGACCTCATCAGCTCCCAGGTACGGGAATTTCTTTACTATCTCCAGTGTAAAATGTTGGTAGAAGTGCACCACATTCTGACGCAGACTGTTAATTACTAATATCATATGCTGTGTCTCTTCAATTGACGACTCCATCAAGCCAGCAAACACAGGAGCTTTCAAAATCATCAGTTACCCACAAGAGTGAATTTCTTCAACTTTGTTTTTTGAACTATATTTCGACACCCAGCGTGTCGTCATAATGTGTTACGACCCCACCTGATAGAGAAAAGACAAGAGCAAACGCAAGACCGCAAGCAGTATCTCTATCACGAACGAACGCAACGATATAGTAAAGCGGTACGAAAATCAGAGCTCAAAAATCGGAACGCAAATCTCGCAACTTAGAACCCCCCAACAAGTAAGGAAAAAAATGGCCTTCAAAACGAGCTTTATTTACTGCTCAACCCGAAGGCGAAATAGCGGTTCACAGCAACTGTATTTATAGGTTTGTGGTAGCCTTGGACCTAGGACGCTGAATGGACCAATCAGAAGCGAGCGCAGCTTCTCGGAGGTTCCAGAATTCTGGCGGGCGTTCAAATTCCCAGAAAATGAATAAATCAATTCTCCATTCATATAGGGCTAAGTTTTGGGAAAATGTGCCTTTTCCCAACATAATGTGATCAACTACTGTTTGTAGAATGTTTTCTAGTCTTGGCTGTGACAGTGTGGATCGCGGACTCTCTAAACTGCATCTGGACTGTAACCGAGCCTCGCTCGTATTCAACCATCGGGTAACAAGGGAAAGAGATTTCCATAATCAGTTATGTTTTATCTGCCCTATCGCCTTGCTTCCTGAAAGTAAAAGTGCGTTTTCATTTGGTTATCACCTTCAGTCATTACGACTAATAATCTGACTTATTTTATTTCATTTGTAGCCAACGTTTTCACAATTACCTCGAGGTCCGCTCAACGGTGATATCTAAAAACTTTCAAGAAGAATCTGTTACTCCTCTCCTGTACACTTTTTGTGAATATCTACAACCAGTTTTGGAGAGATTTCATAATATTTCTGCTCGGATCTCAGTTACGATGTTTGACGTTTATTTATATGTTTATGATTTATCATTTGGAATGGCACGTACTTTGGGCTCCGCTTTTCTGGGTAAAATTCACATTTGTCAACCTAGCTCTTTTCACAGGGAAGCACATTGAGGGTATATGGCACACCAGTGTGGTAGTGCACAACAAGGAGTATTTCTATGGAGGCCATGGAATATCTTGTTGTCCGCCGGTAAGTACGTGACTCTACAAATCCAGCGGTATTTTTATCAGTGAAATCTTTGTTATTACCACTAAGTAATGTGGGCAGATTTAGGAGAGACCTAAAAAAGTTGAATTTCGTTTAGATTCAAACGTGCAAAAGAAACAACGTGTTCAAACACGGTAAGCGCTGTACCAGGTGAACCACGAAACCACGCCGGGAGCTCAGAACCTTCACATATGGACTCAGTTATCTATTCAATCCTGTTGCAACAAAAAGTCATTCAGTAAAGCGCGATTTTCATTGTCCAACTCGCTGGTTCCCACACCACGCGCCCGCTCGCATTTGTGAACCAAAATTCGTGTCCACAACACACCGACGGTTTCCACTTCCACATCGTGTAAATTTCTATGCCCGATTTGTTTGTGGCTGACGGCTTCCGTCGGATTTTTTTCGCTTACCACTCCTCGCCCGTTGGTCCAATCTTGTCGGGCGATAACTCGTCCGGTCGCTCGTGTTGTCCGCAGTCTATCCGCTGTGGCTTTGGCCATACGTTACTCTTATCGATATATTCCGCCAAACGTTGGACCAATCACGCCTCCGATCTGGCAGTCCATCCCATTTTGCCTACCATGTCTTGTCCGTCGGTCCGATTTGGTTAAGCAATGACTCATCCAGCCGGCCGTGTTGTTCACAATTCGCTGGCTGTGAGATTGTGAACACACCTCACTCCCGCGTTGACGTATTCGACCAAGTGTTGGAATCCTCACACTTCTGATTTTGTCACTCATCACACTGCCATGTGGAATCCTCCAGGTTCCCCAGTCACTCCCAGTCAATTCCATCGTTAGTCCATAGCCTAACAGTCTGAGCTGGTACGATATTAAGGACTAAACAGTGGGACTTCTGACTCTTGTTACCAGATATCCATCTCTTGACTTCTTTGTTACCTACCCACCTGTTCCACTCGATGCGAGAGGTCGTACATAGACATCGCCGGTCAAATACATGGTTACGATTCTCATCTACTGTGACCATTAAGTTTCATATTCTTAATTACTAATACCCCCACTACCACCTCGAACACACGATCCTCAAGCCTCACAGAGATGGCTTAGATGGGCGAATACCACCGTAGTTTTGTAGTCACGAGCGCCTGATCCATTTCATGTATCTCCGCCGCTGCCACTGCAACTTCTTAAATTCTCACTGCCGCTTTACTGTTACACATCCATTAATAAGAAAATCAAGGCATCATCAGCAAGAAAGCTTCCTGATGTTTTTCACTACCCCGCGTCACTCACAGACAACTCGACTAAACATTCACGTAGTTGAGCCCGATTAGTCACCATCTTACCCAAAGTTTCCACTCACCGACTCTGTGAATCGCGAGGTCCCGACCCCGAGAGACGAACCCGATCTACAGTGGCCAATCTCCTGGTGAACGACTTCATTGGTATACGCCCCACCATCATCTGTCCACCTCGCATCTTACGCCAGTCGGCCGCAACGTCCATAAACAGTGCTCTGTGTGACAAACGACTAGATGGAATCCCTAACACATGACCTAACCATCTAAGACTACTCAAATGTAAAGATTGAACAAGAGTACTCATTTCACAATTAAAATCAAATACTCGCCCCCTAATCTCCTCGTTGTTCACTCGCTGGTGCCACCGGATTCAAGCGATCGAACGCAAACATCGGCAATCAAATACCTGAAGATGAGTCAAGTCTACTCTGAGCGGCCAAATTTCGCTGCTGTAAAGTAACAGCCCTCACTGTCGCCTTACATATATGGCCTGTAAGCATCAGAGAGATACTTCTCTGTTGCCGGAAGTGCTCCATATTAGCGAATATCTCCTTTGTTTTAGGGATACGTGCTTCCATTTCATTCCCTACACCTCCGCCGCCGCCGCTGTTGCAACCTCTCAGATATACAAACCGGTCAACAACTTCCATGATTTCATTATCCAACATTAGATCTACGTAATTTTGCGAAAACACCGTGCATTTTGAGACTGAAAAGCGCTCTCAAAAGCATTCAACGGAACGCGAAATAACCTCTAGTTTTGTTTGTGCTACTGGTAAATTGTCAAACAGCAACACGTTGTCATCGGCGTAATCAAGATCAGTAAGTTTTCCACCAGGTAGGAGGTCCATGCCGACATCTCCGGAGTGCCACAGATAGTCCATTATTTCACCTGTGACGAAACTAAATAAAAATGTCTCTTTGGCCGTTATGCTGACGTCTGTGCCTATTTAAATCTGATCAGTGGCAGCAACCGTGGAGCAAATTGAACCGTGCAGTCGGTATCGAGTAAACAGAATAAGTGATATCTGTCTTGGGTCGTAGTCTCTAACATGCAGCATACCCCGATATTCAACGAATCCAACGTCCTTGCTAGGGTAGCCTGCTTACCTGTCTTCCAGAGTGCCAATGGTGAAAGCTGCTGTACAATTTCGTGCTCTAAACTCAAATAAGGGGCAAGGAAGACTGGAGATTGGATTAGCCTACTTCGGAATGGGCCAACCGAAAGGCTTAGGTGAATGCAGTGGCCACTATCATGTATAGGCGGTGTTTACTTTGAATTAACTTAAACAGTTTACCTCTGCTAATAAACACATTGAAGTCGTTGCCATCCCAGTTGTCGCCGTAATCAAGGTTAAGGTTGGAGATCCCGTAAGCGCAACCGTTCGAGGGTTGGGACGTCCCGAGATTCTTGAGGATATGGAGGACGTACCTGAGGTGGTCGAAGTCAAGATCAACCGGGCGAAGGTGGCGGCTCTGCGAATGCTCCTCAAGGGTAGGATGCAAACGATGCTGGAGGCAACGCGAAAGGAAACTTGCGAAGCTGAGGTGAGTCTGCGCGAAGGAGGCGCCGATCGCCGGGTTCGGCAGCCTTACCGTCTATCAGGAGGCAATGAGGCGGTTCGTGTGCGCCTGGATCGTCCATGGAGGTGACGCTCTCGTTTACGCTGTTTCACTGCGGTTGGAGTTGTCAAGAATCCTGCTGAAATTGCACTAGGATTTGGAACGACCTATGGCGATTGATCAGTTCTTGGACGAAATGTCACTGGCAATCCGGGCACAGCTCAAGACTACTCTCGTCGCACGTTCGATGACTTTGGACTGACACAACTTAATTGTTGACGGAGAATTCTCCGTCAGTCAACGAATTGAAGGTAAAGGAACCGAGTGAACTGATCGGTTTTCGAATCGCAGTAGGATAGCTGACTCTGGAAAAGGCGGCCTTGATGGCGGGGAAGACGGGCCAAAACCGTAAGAACGTATGCTACAAGTGTAGAAGATTTGGATACTGGCAAAGATGTTGCCCACTGAGCAGGTATAGGCTATACTTAAATAAACGTTCTACTGGCTGTTTTTTGTTTGAGACGGGGAAGATTGTAATGAATTCGACCGACAAGACGGCGGTTCAGGCTAGGATAAAGGTCGATAGTAGCTAAGATTACTTTTTTTCATTGACACTGGGGCGGTAATTTTGTTGACTGGGTCAAGGCCATAAAAGATCGTTCGGCCATGTACGATGGTCGTTGGAACAGTCGACGGATTTACTGTCAAAGTTAATGACCGAGTATAATATGATGTCCGGATCGATGCTCACGTAGTCAAACAGCTTTTCGTTATTTTTCCCGACATCACGGTTGTTGTTGCCAAGTTTGTGTATGGAAAATGGCACTCCAGAGTCCCTTGCATTTTTTCCAGGTTACTTCAATACTCACCTACGTGCCCCTGGTGGAATACTGATGAATAGTGTAATGTGACTGCACATCCTCATTACACTAGCTATGTTATGAATCATTCCTTATCATCTGTCTGAACTCCCCCGTGGACGATGCTATAGATAAACAATCCTATTTCAGGGTATTTGGCTATAATGAATCCGGATCTCAAAATCAACGCGTAGGGAGGATCGTGCTAATTCCTAAGACAGAATAAAGGTTGTACGATTTGACTTCAATGTATGGTCGCTTTTTGGTTGCCAGACATGACACATTCGCCGAAATCTATCGACACGTATCAGAAAGACGTTTGATTGTCTGGTTTACGTGTGTCCGAGCAATTATTAATGCCGATGCCATCGGTAGATGCCTTCATTGAGTTTCTAGGACGTTGAGACCTTAATATGCTTGGTAGTGAAATGAACCCACAACTTGACTATCTTATCCTAAGGAACAAGCGCCTGGGTGGCATGTTTGGTGTCCTGGCGCGTCGTACTGTCAGTGACTATCTGCCGTTGCACTTATATGCATCTTCCGTATTTCAGCACAAAATACGATATTGCATTACGTGAAAACTGTCTTGTGCTACCCAACCATAAACACAAAATGATCCTGTCGCCATATACTATCGACAGCGCCTTTTCGTTAAAAGTGATAGTTTATTCTGGAGTAGCCACCTAAATCCAGACTGTGCCGTTGCTCATGCCCGCTTCGTTTAATCTTTCGTAGATCTGAAATGTTCACTTGGAAATTGAGCGATGAAACTGCTGGGAACGCCATCACTGACAGTCAAATTGACTAGATCCCAGTAGTAAGGTGAATCAAACGGCCACAAGGCGGAAATTTATACAACTGTTCGAACCCGCTGAGAAGTGGTTTATTTTTTTTAAATAAAAAAACGCCGTAGATATAGGGGCAGCGGATTTCTACCGATCCACATCCTTGTACTTGAAGAGGAACTACGATGATCGAACGAGGTTCCTATGATTATCTGTCGAAACACGTGGAGTCAGGACTAGGAGCGTGTGAGGATGCATTAGTTAATGCCTTCTAAACCACAAAACCAAAACGTGAAACAGTGGATCCGATCGAGACGGGTAACTAAGGGCAAATCACTATGAGTTGATTTCATACACTTATTCATACATGTGGAAACGGTAGTTGTTAAACGGAGTGAAATATTTTCTTTTCTTTTACTCAAGATACCTGATAATCCACTCTCTTTGAACTTGCCGTCTGCCGAGATCTATGTCAGTCTGTAGGGGAGATATTGAAAACATGTTTTGTGTATCCTAGTAAATCAATACCACTTGACACTTTTGTATTATTTGGTTCAGTATGCCTCAATGATAATTTACCGGCCATCCGAACTGATGAGAATTTGACTGCATCAGTTTCTTTTTTTAGATCAGCCTAATTGTCATTTTATCGATTTTTATGCTTATTTTTCACTCCATCATGTTGTTGCTGATGTTTACAAAATAAACATAAGCGTTAATCATTTGACCATCTCATTCCTTTTGGTCAAAGGTTTTCATGCGTTGAAGTTGTACGAACCAGAAAGAACGATGATCGACAAGCCTAGTTAAGCTGGTTGTTTTAATCTTACTGAGAAGTCCCGACTTCGAGTAATCGACGGGAGCTACATCGGGATGATTAGCCAATCTGAGAGCTTCTCATGATAAAGTGTATCCGCTTGTTTTATTATGATCATTTAGTTTAGCTCGTGAGATTGGTGGCTCAGTACTCATTATTCTTCTCATAAACACGGTGGTCGTATTTCATCTTCGGACTGTACCAAAAATGGGACTCAAATCTGGTCGCTTTCCATAGCCAACTAGCTGTGACGTCCACTTGGTTGCAAAGACTGTTAGTAAACGTAAGTGGTGTTCGCCCTATAACAATGGAAAGTATCCTATTTTTAATGAACGTAAAAAGCTGTTCGCCGGCATCGTTTTTCCTTTCATTTTTTAAGATTCGACCATTCGGTGTCACGCATTCTTTCATGTGCCATAGTAAGATGTAAAAGGTCAATATTGACATTTATCCAGCTATGTGTATATTTCCAATTTCTAGGGCGGAACAGAGCTGCGACAACCTATTCGTAAGGTGTATATGGGTCAAACAACAATTACGGAGAATGACTTATGTCGTTACCTCGAACGTCTGGCCTTGACACAGTTCAGGTTTGTTATCGACCACCTTTTTCACTTTTTATTCATTGTTTTAGAGGCGGCGATTATCGATTGTTCGATCACAACTGCAATACATTTAGCAATCATCTCGTAGGTCATTTGACAAACAAACAGATTCCTCCGTATATTCTTGATCTGCCGGACGAGATTGCTTCCACTCCGCTGGGAGCTGCCTTGAAACCTGCTTTGAACATGTTATCAGCCGGACTGAACAATGTACCACAGTTTGGTCTACAACAATCGTCCACTAAAGGTAACTGCATGCGAATCACAATGACGAGCTTTTTGTTTCAGGTACTAACAATCATTCATTAGAAGAAATCGAACATCTCTTTCGGCCAATCTTTTTCGACGTAAGTCAGTCGTTTTTGATGTCGTTACTCAACCATCCTGTTCGTAACACTACATTACACACAAAATGAACAGAATCTTTTATAGGTAGTGAATTTGTTTTACTTGGTCGTTGCCGCAACAGAACTATAACAAACAATTTCCATTTTATCAACAATTCGTACGGCTTCGCGATAGCGCAGCGGTACCCTAGCTGACTGTCAGTTGTAGGGTTGTCTCAACGGTTGTTATCACGAGACTGGACACTGACGCGGTGTGACGGCTTCCGCATCTCGATGATTTATTGGGCTAAACTGGACGGTCTGTCCACCACACTGACAGAGTTACTCATACCAGATGGTTGTGTGGCAGTTAAGCATCAGTGTGAACCACTGATGTATTGCTGTCCATGATGATGATGATGATACCAGGTAGAGGTCTTACAAACCACAATTTTCCTGGTTCAATCAGGTTGGGGTTAGAAGAAGGTTAGCATCTTTTTTCGGAACAAGTACGAGCTCTGGTACACTGCCACCCACCCGCTGCTCTGCGGTACCGGTTTTTGAACCAAAGGCTAGTTAAGAAGCCTAATTGTTCCCCTATCTAGGTCTAAGTGTCCTGGTAACGTCTCAGTCCACACAAACCTGAATAATCACAACACTGTTAATTCCATACTGTATCGGCCGTCTCGCAGTATAAACCGGGTCGTCCTATCTGCTGCATACAGCAGGGTGGATAGGCGAAAACATGCTACTGCTGACCCCTCTCCCACTGTCATATCAAATTTAGCTCTCAGGTCCCTCCCGATCCTCATTTCTGGTGATTATTCTGCAGGTTCCACAGAAGGTATAGCTAATCATAGTAACACTGAGCCGGTAAGTTCCGTCTCGTGACATTTAGCTTCAGGCCTCTTTCGTTCGTTGCTTAGACATAGAATGCGAATTAATATAGGTACCTTCATTGTTCGCACTCGAAAACAGATAGGTCAACAGGCCGCTCCTGCACGAACGTTAGACTCATTGCATGTCGATATCTGCTGTATCTCGGAAACTAGAATCCAGGACAGTAGTCAGTACTGTTTACCCGATACTGGTTATACACTTCAAATGACCACCGCTGCCGCTACCGATCAGGCTGGAGTAGGTATAGTCCTTAGTTCGACGGCCGCAGTCTCATTGATAGATTGGATTCCTGTTAACAGTAGACTTTGTGCCGTCCACTTGATAGGTTCTGTTAAACCCGGCCCTAGACGCAAGACTTTCAGGAATCTTTTCATTGTGTCTGCTTACACTCCTGCTGACTGTAGTGACGTCGACATCAAAGACGCGTTTTACTCAGACCTGGCCGCTTTCCTTCGGTCGACACGTGGCTCTGATATGGTTGTTCTGGCCGACTTGGTGAGACCGAGTTCCGTTTATGTGGCAGATTCGGGGTAGTATCACATCTCATGGATAATGGCAAGCGACTGTTGCAGTTATGCGCTGAGCGAAAGCTATTCTTAGCCAGCCCTAGTTTTAGGCATCGCTCGCATCATTGTTATAGTTGGCGCCCATCTTCTCCGAATCAAGCCTGGTCTCAAATAGACCATATAGTCGTTAGTTATAGGTGGCGTGGTTCCATTTAGGACTGTCGTTCTTATTGGAACACATGCTTGGATTCAGACCATGCGCTGGTAGGTTGTTCTTTAGTTCTTACTTTTGCTGGGCAACGATCCTTCCGACAGCAACGATTAGCTGTTGAGAAACTGGCTTTACCATCAGTAGAGCGTAAGTACCAAACCAGATTAGGAAGCTGACTTTACAGTTTTCACTCCGAAAATCCTAATAGCTGATGGACCGAGATCTCGCTGGCAATTTATGAAGCAGGTTTTGTAGCATGTGTTGTGGGCAGCTAATCGGGCTCAGTCGAGTGAATGTTATCGTTGTTTGGCCGAATTGTCTATGAAATGAGTACACTTAATGACGTGAGGCAGTAAAAGCCGTAAGGAAGCTGTCTTGCTGATGACGCCTTACTTTCACTTACAACTCGGTTGTTTGTTTACAAGGTGTAGGCACCTTGATGCTGAGTGTCTGAATACGGACGTGGCTATTTTTAGTAATTAGGTCTCTTCCCCATCCGACTTTTTTCTTCTCTCTTCCTATGTAGGGTTTGCTTTTCTTATTAGTTTGTGTGACAGTTAAATATCAATATGAACCACTGATGTACTGCTGTCTATAATGATATGCGTTTTTATTACCTCGGGTTATCGATCGTAACTTTCGAGTTCTTCAAAAAACGCTTCGTCGAACTTTGATGTTCATGAAAACAGTCCTCTTTACACATGCCCAATGACGAAGGCTAAAGCGGTCGGCTACCAAGAACGTGTGTATGTTTCACACGGCTGACTTCTTGACACGGTTTGCATGTTGTCTGCAGCAGTACTAAGTTTGTTGATGTTCACCTGCTCAATGTTGATCTACTTACTACTACGTTGAAGCTCTATTTTTAGACTGTCGGAATCTCCTAGTACAGTCTTTGTTGATCTTCTTGTCTGTTGTCATCCCGTTATAATTTGTTGATTGCGCATTCATCTGCTCATGATATTTTTGTTTTATGCCTTTTTTACGTCCCTTAACTTTGAACGTGCCCTTTTGGTACATTACTGTTTTTTTCTGTTCTGCTTTCCAGGAACCTCTTCCTTCAGACATTCAGTGTCATCGAATCCATCTGTATTGGTCCACCGATAGCCATAATTCGAACCGTGCTGATTATGCTGCGGCGATAGCTGAAGCGATTGTAAACGAGGACTCGGTAGAGCACATCACTCCTGAACACTATTGTTTACTAGGTAGGTCTTTTTCGGTGCGTCCATTTTTGCACCCTCTTTTGACCTGCCCGGCCTGTCGGTTTTAAGGTTTAGTGCATGCTAATTGTTTGTGCTGACTTTTTGTTGCCTCTCCCCCATATAGACACGTGATCATTCAAGTTTGGTTTTCTTGTCACACAATGCGATTTACATGCGCTCTGTTTCTACTCCATTTTGGGGTTTGAATTACGATCCATGGACTCATTTGGCTGACAGGTTGGTAAATAAAGTCATTGTGGAGAGTGGTATCGGACAATGTTTACCTGGGGCTTGCGAGGTATTGCCGTTCTGGAATTAGCTATATCGTCTTAACCCTGACGGTTACTGTTTGAGGTTTCACATTTGCCTTGATTAGCGCATTAATTTGGGGGTGTAGACAGTCTCAAACTGGTGGGTGCTTATTCGGTCATGATTTACGGGAGGTAAAATCTCAGGCAGCTCATCGAAATTCGATATTCCAGGTCTGCTTGTGTTGGCCTGGAAATATACCATATGAAACGACTTTCCATTTGGCCCACGCCACTTACTATCTGCTACAAAATATTCTTTTTTCTTACTCGTTATAGCCACACTGTTGTTCCTGCTCGCATTTGACACACTGCGAATTTGTTTGATGTGACATAATCGATTGAATTTTTCGCCTAACTCAAAATATCATTAGTTGGTGCGATTGTTTACTCTGTAGTTAACCAACGCCAATTAACGGTGGTAATTTTTACTTGTCAGGCTTCTGTTTCGGTTCGTTCCTAGACAGTGATGCGATCTCTTTATCAAGTGAACGGGACACGCGTAACCTCTTAAGGTGGTTTATCAAGATGACAGACAGCCTTGGTTAATCGAAGTCTGCTGTCCTCGATGACTGATGGTCTGTCAAAAAAGAACTTTTTACGTTCAAAACAATCCAGGTAATATCTTGTTTTCCTAGAGCAAATATTATCCATGCATCCTGATGCACGCTAATAGGTCTACCCTCCGCTTTGGCCAGTTTCGTTTTCACCTGTGTTCAATAAATAGAGAGGACTGGATAGAGATTCGAATCAGCAACCTTCGCATTAAACACTGATTCCCTTACCATCGAACCGCATCTCCATGATCGTTATTGCAAGCGGATTTATCCGGACGATTGGTGAGTAGGTATTTATTTCCTCATTGGGCAGACGTCAAAACATCACACCGGTGATGGTGCTGGTAGATGTTGAAGAAAAGCTTAGGGAAAGCGATGGAGTTGTGTGGGGAAGTGATAGAATTGAAAAAAAGTGTTTGCCGCATTAATGATTTTTGTATAGGAAAACGCTCTTTAGAGACAGGATACTCCTTAGTGTGGGAGTGGACGAATCGATGGTTCGCATCAACTTTGAGTTTTTATTATCGAGTGCAGTAATACAGAGAGAGAAAAAAGGAAAGTGAAAATGTCTGTAGATGAAAAAGAATTAGCCCACTTTCCGTGTACGACGATCGGCCTTTCATAGACACAGTCAGCTACGACTGAGGAAGCAGGTACTTGACATCTTTTGAGCGTGTAGGTGCGAACTGGCATTACGTGTGGCCTGTTGAGCCCCTGCTAAATCCTGCGGTCTGTACCAACGAAAATCCTCAGCAGTGTCAATGGTGTATCAAATTCCATGTAGTTTGTCTTCTCAGTAATACAAAGGGTTGGTGATAACCCATGCAGTGAAGCGGTCGCCGCTTATCGCGTTTAACTTTCTATTGTAGCGGTTTAAAATTCCGGTAATCTTCATTGTTTTATGATCCTCAGCAGAGTCGATGCCTATTTCATTAATGTTTCTACGGTGGGTGGTAGCACAACTCTTCAAAAAGGACACATTTGAGAGAGAGCTCCTGCTAAGACTTAGTATTTTGTGTTTCTGTCATGTTTTCTGTTCTGTGATGCTCGGTACCCGGGTAATGGGGTGGACTGGCTCAAGGCTACCCGGCGTGTCTCCCAGGCTGCGGATTGGGAAACGGCCTTCCACGTGAAGGCCAACTGCGAAGTAAGCGAGGTCCTTCCGGTGAATAGGCAGACGCGGACAGTGAGGGGTAGTATAACCAAAGCTCTTTGACGATACTACGACATGGCGTATGTTACCCCGTCACAGGAGGGTTCCGGTTGCCCTAACGGGAGTACATAGGCTTCTGGATATATATATATATATATATATATATATATATATATATTCCTTCGCGAGCTCAAGGGTGTTCTGATCGTACCATTTTTAAAGGCAGAGAAAGCGACCAAACTACTGATAGATATAAGGACATCAGCCTGCTAAGTTACACTGGAAGGTACCAGTAGGAATCCTGCTGAACCGACTCAGTGCGAAAGTTTGGGAGGCCAATATTTCTGAGGAGCAGTGTGGAGTTCGGACGAATCCCAGCACTACCGACTAATATTCGTTGTTTGACAAATCCAGAAGTGTCGTAAACAAAACCAGCTTCTGTATGCCCTGTTTGTGAATTTCACTAAGGCGTTTGCTTCTGTGAGCTACGAGGCCCTGTGGATGGCGCTTAGTACGTTTGGATGACCAGGTACGTTCGTCAGCTTAATTATACTGCTGCATGTAAGCATGAAAGCGAAGGTACAGTCGTGTAAATCAACTTCTGATGATTTTGTCATTATCACTGGCGTGAAGCAAGGTGGTGTCCTATACCCAGTCCCATTTGGTTCATATTTGACTGCAAGACTAACAGTTGCCATCCGGAACTCGGTGGAAGGTATTGAGGTTAAATGCTACACGGATGGCCTCTTGCTGATTAGTCGACCTTTCGGCTTCCCACATCGGCCGCGTACTTCAACGACACACATGCTGTTATTTGCAAATGATAATGTGCTGTTTGTAAACAACAAAGAGTAACTCAAACTACTGGCCACGGCTTTCAGGACCGCGTTATCCAAATTTGATTTTGATATCAACAAGTAAGATTTTTCTCCTTTCGGCCTTCTGCTAATGTGCCCATGCCTGGAATCTGGATGAATGAAGAAACTGTGGACAGCTGTACAGGCTTATGCTATTAACTGCGTAGCAGTCCTGTCAACAGACGTTTCCGTGGACCGCGGACAGCTAGCTCTTGTGGGGAAGACTAGCACCGGTTTTGTATCTTTTAAAAGATGTGCATGGAAGAACCACAGCTTAAAGATGAAAACCAAGCTGCTTGTCTACCTTTAAACAGTGCTGGCTACGCTCTCTTGTTGACAGTAAAACTTAAACAGTGTATCAACGAAATGTGCGCCATCTGAACCGTTTTCATCTGCCATGTCTAAGACGCTTTTCAAGTATTTCATGGTTGGACATATTTCTAAACACTAAGGTACTTCGATGAATGGACAAGGACACAATGGAAACCACGCTAATGCTTAAGTGACTGGGTTAGTTAGAACACCTGCGTAGGATAAGGGTCGAACGCGTTCTGAAGTAGCTGTTCTACGATCATGTGGAATGTGATCAATGAAATCCTGATGGTCAAAAGCGGAGATACCGGGATGTTATACAAATAAGTCTTTTGCGTTGTAATATTGATGTTAGATCTTGCGACATCTTTGAACCGGGCGGTCTGAAAGAGTACGAATCGGACAGGCCTCCGAAGATTCTGTGAGCAACAATTGCTCGGCCGTGAATTGAAACGCTTGGTACGCAAAGAAACCATAGGTATCATAAATCGTGGACACATGGTTATATGATGTTACAGTGAATACGGCTTCAAATACGTTGGCCATTTGTTATTATTATTGTCACTATTATTATTATTATTATTATTACATCATCGACGTATTTGAAGTACACCGTCGCTGAAGAGGTGTAAAATACATTAAACACAAGTAGGTTACACCAGTTATATCTACTCATCCTTTCATCTCAATCAACGACAGACATCGCTTAGTAAATTGCTCGCTTTCCTCTTTAGAAATCTGGGTCATTGTGACCTGCTTTTCTTCTGGTCATCTTTGTTGGTGCATTGCATGACGAATGTTTTGTTCGTTTTTCGATCCAATCATACATTTTTGCTTCTCTTTTTTCTGTCTAGGATGCACTAATATGTACTCCTATACTGAACTACTTGCTCTATATTTTCAATGTTACTTACCAGTTTGGATCTTATCATTAGCGCTTCTAGTTTCTCCTCAATAGATGTGGGTTTCACTTTCGTGCTAACGTACCAACTGGCTAACCAGCACTAACCGACCGAACACAAAAGCCTCCAGTCACATGCCCACTGGTCTTATTCCTTCGGATTTACATTGGATATATAGACTCATAATCACAAATAAAACCTAATGTTTCCAACAACGTTTTGTTAGTGAATGGGGACAGTGTGTCCGCTAAAATGGTTCGTGCGAGTTCCTATTGATATATTGTGTGCAGTTGGCGAATTCAAACGTATCACGTAAGTTTAACGTGGACATTACCTTTCGATTGGGTTCAGACACTTCTATCAACATCTTCGCCGTAGGTTGGTAGTGCGGATTCATTACATTAAGTTTTGGGAGAAGTAACAAATCAAGTTTATAGAGCTTTGGTAGCCCGTATAAGTAGACTGTTGCATAACTCTTTGGTCATAGTTACGCATTTGTGGCGACGGATGCAAACCTTTCGTTTTTAAGTGAACCACGTCTGGTGACCTTGCCCGTTTTTTATTGGTGAAACATATTCTGTTGGAGTGATGCTTAGTTTTTAATTGTAGTCGCTGTTGTATGTGACGACAATCTCGGCGCATTTGCTTGATCTATTGAAGAGAATGATTGGATTCCATCGGAGCTTTTCTCCTGATTCTGTACTCATTACTCAAATGCCCACTGTGTTTTGATGTGCGCTTACGACATAAATAGAAGCAACTTACTTGTGTGGTCATTTATCTACTTTGATTTTAACATTTTGTTTGACCAAACAGCTTCTTAACATTTACACCAGGTTTTAGTTGTTCCTTCTTGTTATGGGTAGCAAAATTTTGCAACGGAATGAAGGCGCCTCGACTGTGATATGACTAGGTTGAAAATGAGAAAAATTGTTATCGTATCTTTCCGGTTGACACAGAAATTCTAGTTGCTGTCTATGATGATGGTGAGAAGAGCAGATACTGCGCGGCAGTGAAAGCTTTTTCTTAATCCACGGCCTAAACCATTCCGTGTAAAGTTAACTGCATGAGCTGTGTATCATCGGTACCATTGCCTGGGAAGTGCTGTGCAGGTAATGGTTTTCTTGTATAAGTAGTTGATTTCGTGAACGAGGTGCTGACCTCAACAATTTTCTGGGGTATATCAAGGATGTAGACAGATTTCCTTGCCTGTTATTCGCATTCTCAGTCAGCTGTCAGTTTGTCGAATTATTCTCCATAACACCGTGTTGCGCTCCGCAATGCATTGAGTGCATTCACTGACCCATTTGCGCCGTTCAACTTAGAGCTCGTAAGGAATACTCATGTTGCATTTTTATTATGGCTTCTGAAAGTTAATGGATGTAAACGATTTAGTCCCGTCGTCAACTGCACCTGCCATTGTAATGTGATATAGCAATCTATGCGTCTTAGATTTACTCAGTAAGTGAACATTGATTTTGTATTTGAGTGGCATTCATGTCGTTGTAACCTGTCCCAGCCAATGTTGATGGATCTTGTTTGGCCTGGTGCGTTCCATTCGTACTATTGACTTCCCTCAATCGGTTAAATTTCTGATGATCTAACTCGGTTGATGTCTTATTAAAGAAGACATTCAGATCGATTGAAATCACCATCCTCATAGTTATTATCAGTAAGAATTGGTCATGGGACTCGTCTTGTTCATTCATTCAATGAGTATTACCAGCACACGTTAACTGAGCGTTGTCGATGTCTGTTGTTCCTTGCTGTCAAATCGCGTGACTGCATATAATGGTTCTTTTCATTGTTCCGTGTGCTGATCAGTTGAATGTAGTAGAACTGTTTGTGATTCCTAGATGCTTTTTTCGTTTGATCATTCGGAACTCTTGTCCATTGAACCGCCTGTTTAATGAACATCGGTTGAAATAGTCTTATCTTACCTTTGTTAGGCGTTACTTCAACTTCCAATGAGTCTGCACTCACCATTCATAATAACTGATTAAAGCTTACTTATATGTATAGTTTTCCTCAACGCTGATGGTTTGTATACTGTGTTTAGTATTTCGCTGGTCAAAATCCCTATGGCATTTATCAGCTTGTGCTATTTGTGATGTTCGCCCGATGGCCCTTTATTTAAGAACAAGATGTTCCAAATCGCTGTACTTGCTATTCTTCTGTACAGCTGAATTAGTTGTTTCTAAAACAGCCTGTTCCAAATAATCTGTATCTCTGTGACATTGCGCGTATATGATGGGGACGCCAAGTAAACAACAGTGTGGTTCGTTAGCGTTTTGTTCTCGACACAGATTTTTAGGGTTTGGGACATTGTGTACCCAACACGCAAGGTATTAAACATTAGTGCTGTCTGTGCACTGGATGTTCACAGTTTACGGTCTTCGTACATATTGATGCTCGTTGCTTCTGTAGCATATAACTTGAATATACTTTCTGTTTTACTCTCTTCCCGGTGAACCGAACAGATTTAGGAAGTTTGGAAACGATTGATCAATGTTTGGCCGCGTGTGAGTTGTTCCGGTTGGCCATCTGGCGCATTCCGAGTCTGCTGACTGCAATGCTGACCGATCCAAATGGATATTTACATCACTTGGCAGAAAGCAAATTGCCTACGAGTAAACCTCATGAAATGTTGGATTTGTATGCATCCATGGCGAAACTGGTGAGTTTCCTGACTTCATTTATCTTTCTGGCCTGATATTGTGCTCATTGTATGCAGCATACCTTCGAGCACAATCTCACTGCTTCGAGGAGACCTTTTGGAACGATGAAATCAGCCACCATAGTCATAATCTTTGGTGACAGTTTGTCAACACGTGACACGAACACTTAGTTGTCATCCAACCATGAAAGTGAAAGAAAAGCAAGCTTTATTTTTAAAAGAAACGACACGGAAGCGATGGAGCTTAACATACAAATTTCGACGTTTGAACCCAAACATTTTGAGTTTTCCACATTTTGTAAATAAACAACAGTTGGTGTAACGTTGCATCCATCAAGTTGGGTATCACGAGTTCGAAACCGTGCTAGATGTTGGCGGTTTCACACTATCCTGTTCACACACAACTTTGGTGATATTTAGCCGAGTGTAATCAAACTGCAATCGCCTCCTGGTGACAGACCTCCGCTTATCATATCCTTGTATAATGCAAAAAAAACGAGAACAACTGAAGCTTATTTTTGTTGAGAAATGACTGATTTAGTATTTTCTGTAAAATAGGCTGACAATACATGCACAACTTGAGAGAAGTGCAGTTGAAGCGTAGTCAGTTTATCGTGGCTACAGTTCATTTCCGATGTACACAAGCTTTTTCATACTAGAGGTATCTGGCACGATTCTGCGATATTTCTAGGAGGAACAAGAGTAGGTTGGTTCGTACTTGCAGTAAACTGTGCTAATCGTAATCTATATAGCCCAATACGAGAACGAGTAACGTAAGCTCGTATTTATCAAATGTGTAACGTTTAAGAAATTCGATCTGTCTGGTTATTGGCCAGTGACGAACTGAGAACCCCACGAATTGATAGAGGTGTGACTTTGCATCTGTTGGTTCAATCCCATTGTTGTATGTGGATATTGTACTTTGACTGCGTCATCCTAAATTCGTTCACTTATAATGATTCAATCGTCCCCAATGTGAGTTCAATGGCGTAGTGGTCAACATGACCTCATGAAAACGTGACCGAAATTGTATTCCCACTTGTGGCACTACGGACTAACTCTAACAAGAGCGATACTCGAGTCTAATGCTTATTTTCGAAAGGGACCAACTGGAAATTCGATGGGATTGTGACAACTACAATCAGGTGTGGGTGATGTTCAGTTTATATTTAATAAAAGAACATCCCTACTGGTGATCAGCAACTATTCTAAATTCGTTCTTTACTTTGTGGCTTGGATTAGGGATGAACGGATTAGGTCTACATCACAAAAACGTTACAAAAATATGTTAGTACTGCTCGATGTTTAAGATTCAATCATTTAGTGCGGTGTATGTACGTGACACCTTCATTTGAAATGCAAAAAGGTTTCGGATGCTTGATTAAAACAATGTGCATGATAAAATATATTGGTATTTAAAAAGTTCAGTGGTTTAATGTGGTATATACATATTGGTTGGATTTGAATTGGGTAGAGCGACTGCCAATCGCCCAGCAGATACACATTTGATCAAACTCATTCAGAGTGTATCCGTCGTTCTCAACTTTCCTTCATGATCACATAGATGATGATTGGGGTTCGCTGAACTGGTTCTTTTCTTGCTCCTCATAACACTGTTCCCATAAATTTAAGAAGACCACTCTAGAGTGTGAAGCTTATGCTTTGTACACGTAAATTGCTAAGGAAAATCCTGATACTTGTGCGTTTTGTGACTATGTTAAATTTCTGTTACCTAAAAGCCTCTCCCGATCAAGTGAACCCGGTACCAAATTGACACCGTTTTTAGTCAAGAATAAGTTTGACTAATTGAATGGTTGGGGTCGTGTCGATGAATATTGTCTACAATCGCTAGATCCATGTACCAGCTCAACGTCTACGATGGTATGCGTGGTTGCACGGTCTATAGACTGCGTCGGATCACCTCAAAGCCGGAGGTATCCGACGTTTGTTCGGTTACAACTGAATTTTGGATCACTTGGATTCCTAGTGATTTTCCTATATCCATAGTCAGTATTCTGTTCTTCAGATGTTCAATACTCATTTGTTGTTATCATTGTAAATTTGACGGCGATGTTGCAACTTCTTTTAGTATGCATAATTTAAAATTTGATTTCTAATCAGTGTATCTTTGTGATGCACTAAACGTGACTGTTCATACACACCAAATTGTTCTGACCTTAAGCACCTTTAACTAACAATGCGGGAGTGCATTTTTGAGTTTGTTTTGTTTGTGGACGTTGTGTTATCACTAGGGGTTATTTCTTCCACAGTTTCGTTCTCATTCATTGTGATACCTTATATACCGGCGAATCTATATTTGTAAATGATAAACGACCTTTGAATTTCTATATTTTGTGCTAGTAAAGCAATAGCTTAATTTTTTTTCTACATTCCAATTTCGCAGTGAATTTATCTGCCGGATCTAATTTAGTTGGATTGCTTCAGTAAGGTTGAATGACATTGAGTGTCACTACGATCTCAATTGATAGTCAGCTTCATTTGTTAGTGTTGTTGGTGTTGTTGTTGCCCACCTGCAATAACAAAGATGGAATCACTGTCGGCTTACTCTCTAAAGCCGCGAGAAGCATGCAGATCATACGGACCAGTTATGATTTTGATCGTACTCCTCGGAACCTCCAAGTACTCCTAGGTTATCCCCATTATTTGATTGAATTTGAAGGGGGGGATTCAGACATCTCTGTCTAACTTCGTTTATAGGTAGTCCCTCACAAGTGAACTTTACACTTTACAGGTCCAAAACTACACTGATCGTTGACTGAGATAAGGACTGTTGATGCTTCGGTGTCTGTCACAAGGTATGATGGATATACCCACGACGAGGCCGATGGCGACTTCTACCTGGAACCTATACCTATAAAGTCTGACTCATTGGATATTGAGTAGCTTGTCTATCCTGGGACTTGATAGTTAAAACAGTGATGTGTAACCCGGATTGCCGCCACTTGCAGTGGATTCTAAGCTGCATGATGCTTATGCGAACTGCCGTGAATTTTTAGACCGTATTGGTCAGAGTATTCTTCGTTTATGGATATATCTTCTACCCTCCTTCCCTATTCGGAAGACAGCAGTTACGTAACCATTAAGAAATATCTTTCCCATATGCGCATATAATCGTGCATCAGTACCCAAACACTCCTACGCAGTTAGTAGTATGATATACCACTCTACAAACGTATTCGACTGTCATCTGGTTGGTCCTCTTTGGCTCATCTGACACGTTTGCACGTGAATAGGTTAAAGCCGTTGATAGCATAGCCTCGTGGATCAAAGTGGGGCAAAAGCCTGACCACCACGTCAAAATAACGGATGAGGTCGGTGGTTCGTCTGTCCAAATAATTTATTGTGTTATTCGCCCTGCTTCTGGAAACCTTTAAATCTATTAGCTTTTGTGGTTCTCAAAGTCCGTTTGTATTGAAGGGTTGAATGTCATTCTTAGATGATTCCTTTTAGCAAGATCTTCGTAATCGTCAAACCTATGATAACACTTGCTTCACTTGTAATTATTTCTTTCACGATTCATCTCACTTTAGCTGTGTAATTGTCTCGGACTTTCGCACAATTGGCCAGTCTCTGCGGACAACGAACTGCACCTCAGTTTGACTCCTGTGTTGCACATTTGTCTGTTGCTTCTTGATCATGAGAACCACAGACTGAACCAGGATTCCAATGCACGGGGAGCTATTGTATTGCCTGAACATCGTCATATCGGTCTCGCGTTGGCACACAATATGGCCCTCTGTTCATGGGTTAGTGAGTTAACACATTTAACGTTCCTATCATATCTTTACGCTGTGTTTGTACGTACGTGTGTGCACACAGCTGAATTTGCTCCCTGAGTCCCAGCGGTATACGTGATACCACATCAGGTCCGATCTAGACTCGTTTTCTTTTTGGTTGTTGCTCTAAAGAATACGACTTGCTGACTAGATACATCAATGAGTCACTGAAAATCTGTTAGTGAAGATAGTGTTGTTGTGTCAGTTATTGTGACTCTTATTTCCAATCTCTTGAAATAACAAAACGAAGTCATTGTGTGTTACATGGATCTGATAAATAGCTTTGTTTTCTGCTTTCTTTTGTTTCCTTATACTTATTCTCTGATATCATTAATGGCGTTTCCTCTATGATATATATATATATATATATATATATATACGTATTTATAAGTTTGATACATAGTCGGGCTGATGTGATGGCAAGTGATGTTGAGTTTTAAGAATTATTTATTTGCTAATCACTCCAAAGTTCATAGATGTGTACGTTGTCGCCCATTTTTGGAGAAAGCTGTTGTTCTAGGATTAGGATTTCATATCATCTACAGGCATACCTACAGACATACGAAACTAACAATAGCACCACTGGAGGAGGTTGTAACGATACACAAAATTCACTATTAACATTTGGGCGGCTGACATTAGCTCCAACTGTTTTGCTTACAACTGTTTGTGACCAACGCTCATTATCGGTAACTTGGATAATTGAATACAGCTGTGGTACGCGCAAAGCTAATGGAACAATTGGGCTCCGTTTTTGGGAAGTTTAATGGAGCAGATACTCATTGAAGTGTCTACGTGGTGACATTTGTCAGAATTAAGAAGTAGATCAGGATGTGAGGATCACTTGGAAGTGTCACATGAACCAATTCGTCAGATGACTGTGAGTAGTTTGCTATGCTCACTGTGAAACATTTGGTGGAAGTGCGCCTGTTCGGCAATGCTCAAGAAAGAATGAAGAATGAATTGAGCTCTACAAACTACTGGCATTGTTTGGGCTCAGTACAACTAGTCTACCGTCGAAACATGTATGTTGACAGTTATTCAGAAAGTATTCAAACAGTCTAGTAAAACGTGTGAAGGCACCATTGTGTCACTGGAAGATCGACAGCGAGCAAGTTATGGTGCTGTGAACAATATTTCAGTATTCTTGTTTTTGGATGAGATCCAATTGTGAAAAGTCAGGGCTTCGGCTGGATTCCAGATGAGCTACGATGTCACTCCAGGTGCTCGGGCATTTCATATTTGGACTCTGTTACCCACTCGTCCCACTGTCTCATATGGAACCCACCCAATGATTCAGGAGATCGACTGCTTGACAGGATTTTTGGAACAGTTCACGCTGGAATCCACGAACATCACTGTTGAGCATAGCAATTGTATTACTAATAGATAGTTTGGCAGATTGATGATTTTAGATGAGATCCAATTGTTTTGCTCATTTGTCGGAGACAAGGAGCATGCGGTGTAGCAGTGACACCCAGAGGTAAACACAGGGAATTTTTGTTGTCCAGGTATTTTTCAGCAGATTACTTCGTTGGGGCTAATATCTCCATAAATTGTTCTTTGGCGATTAATCTTCTCTTTGTGATATTCCAATTCTACCGTGTCGCCGAACTCCATCTAGTTTCCTTAAATGACGCATTCAAACTAATGGTCTGTACATTACGATTAAGATTTCTTAACTATCTAGTGAAGATTCTGTGAAAATCACCTATGGTTTAATGGTTAAAATGGTCTTTGTTATTTGCCCAATTCTCATTGTCCAATACATCATCGTTCCTGATTATCTTTGTAATGATGACTGCATACCTATGCGATCGTTTGCATTTACCTCCTGTTTTGACTGATTGATTAGCCACTTGTGACATCTTTACTAGAACTCATATCAATCCTTCTTAACATGTGTTATTAATTACAATACTCACGATGGTATCTTCCGTACTTGTATGATCTTCACAATACACCTTTTGGATTCTTAGAGATGTGCTCGTTTTGCGCTTTTCTTGTGTCATCCGAATTGCCTGAGGTTGCGATCGAAACCACTCCTCTACAAACGTCGTACAGTACACCAAACATATCTGCACCTGCGCACACCCTGTGTCCAGTCTGTACTCGAGTAGGTGGTTCTCTATGCAACCTTCCGTTTGTGGAACACGAAAGTCTTCACTACTGTCACTCACCCCTTTCTCAGCAAATAGTCATTTCCTTCGTTGTGCTTGTCCTCAACGGTGCACATTTCGGCATGCATGACTTATCCGTGAATCACACCACCTCGAGCCTCGTTAAGTGTGAACTTCCGTGTGTATGCATTTTTTTTTGAGATACACCCGATGCACCCACGTTAGTTGTACGCAACCGTGGCTTTTATTGTGAGCTGAACTGGCCATTGTTTCTGGAATGCGCACCTATCCTTCCGAGAAGACTGTGGTAGTTGTTTGCTATCAATGTGTCTCCAGTCAGTGTATTGAGCTGTTAACTTATTGATGGTTAGAAGCTGTCAGGGAAACCAGTAATGCAGTAAATATTATGCTACCTTAATCCCAAAAATAGTGGGTTAGGAGAAACAACACGAGAATAAGAATCCCTCCTTTAGGGAGACAATAGAGAAGTATAGTGTTCGGTTAAAACGAACCCCAATATTGAACAGTGCACGGTCTTAACGACCTCTAAAAGGAAGCTGTGTTAGAGCCGATTCTTACTGTTTTTGGTCGGTTCGCTCGTGAATCAGTCTAGTCGGTTTATTGGTCCGGTTTGTAGTACAAAAAATGGCGGACCGTCGAAAATCCCTTGAAAAACTCGTATGTTCGGGAGTTTATGCGTTACATAATTTGATGAAACAGTGTTTCAATACATCACTTTCATCTACGCGGCTACATTGCTACAATACTTTACTTTTGGAAATGAAGACAAATTGACCCTTCAGTCTACGCTCGACTCGTGCATTTTATGTTCATATAACTTTGATATCAGAGACTCTGAACACTACAATCCTTGTAAGTTGGAACACGTTGTAGCCTGACAGTTCTAACTTTTCTCTTCAGTGTGCCTGCGCGACGGTTAATTAGATACTCTTTTACTCATCATCGCCTTATTCACACTTATGTCGATTGTTCAACATAAATATGCCTCTCCGATTCACATGGATGTTACTGATGCCACTGCTTCAGAACCAGATGATCGGTCTGGTCGGTTAATCAGCTCACCTCAACTAGAACTAAGGGTGGTCGGGCTAGACTACTTCAACCATACACTGGACCAAGGACGAAGTGGACTGATTTATTGACGTCTGACGATGTAAACTCATCATCATCGACAAAATTGTGTCGATGTCCTTAGTGGATGTTCAACGACGATTACAAAAAAGTGAAAGATCAATATGGCAAAAAGATAAGATGATGAAGTCCGACTCAGTTCCGGAAATTCACACGTTCTGACACAAACGGTCAGGTGCCTGTCCTTTAAAGTTGCCGAGTTACACATAAGAGTAAAGTGGCATCCGTTGGATAACCTCTTTGCGGTCTTCGTTGTTCTCTTTCGTGCATCCATTTCACTCATCTGAACAATGAAAATATTTACTCCGTTGAAGCTGTTCAGCTGTTCTCTTTTCTGACATTTGCATTCACATATACTGCGAGCCTCAGAGTACCAGCTTGAGGTGCTAACGGGGGTTACAGTTTCTATACACTAAGTCGTCTCTTGCTCACCTTGGTCTATATGCCAGTCGTTTGCGGCAACAGCACAGAATACTTTATGTAGCAGACGATTAGTGGACATTCTCGACACATAGTCTAATCATTCGTCTATTCTTTTCTGACGGGTAGGCCGACGGACTCGTATGCCCCTGGTCAACTGTCCGCCTCCTTATGCTTCGATTGCTTGGTGGTTGGTACCGTCTAATATGTCCGATTGGATGCATACCTGAAACCGCTTTATGTTCACTGTCTTAGGCGACTGCATTCCGAATCCGTAGCGTGATGCAACCCTCGCGATCGTGGGCTTGAAGCGTGAACGACTACCAGTCACAATCTGGCTTACTCTTCTCGCTCATCTGATAGGGTTCCAAGGATAGATCAGTAGTCACGGCCGAACGAAATCTTAAATCTGGTGAGAACATCTGTTGTGTTTCGCACGTATCTTATCCCGAAAGTGTAGTATAAACCCCCTTACTGTGATTCCTGAAAGCTCCCGAGCTTCGACAGTGCAATGTTTTTGTTGAATTACTGAAAGTCATGTGGATAGATTATTGTTACTGCTTTCCACCAGGCACTACGCCTGGCTGCCACCACTCTTTGAGAAGACATCGATTCATCGTACTCATCGTTGTACGTGATTTATCATTCGACGTCATTGATATGCCTTTCAGGTTGTATTGTCATTGTAGTCCACACCGATCTGCCCTGCCAATTTCCGAATGGTTATTCGGTGCTAACTGACCACCTCACAGGAAGACGCACTTTGTAGAAGACCCGAAGTGCTTGTTCGATAGAAGTATGTTAGGGCCACGCTTTCTTTCCAAGGCCGTATGATAAATTGGACCGTGTGGCTAATCGTACGCCCTATGTTTCCCATTAGTGTATTAGTTGCTTTGTCCTTCATCTTCCAACCGTATTCATTTGTTGTCGGACTCTGCGACCATTTTGTCTCCGCGATACATGCGATAAACCGTGTTTCTATTGTTTACCGCGGTTTTTAATCGTATGCGCGCAGTCACCGAGTGAGCAGTTCGCTTGGTCCTTACGAGGCACAACATATTTTGCGGTGGAGTGTCTTCTGTATACTTGAGGTTGATTTGCAACAGCAACCCAGACTGATGTTCATATTGAAGTGGAGTTTCTCAACCTACTGGAGAAGAATGATTTCATCTAATTTCACTAATGCTACACTGGAACCGGTTGCCAATGACATCACGGAATTTCTGTGTGATCCTGCAACTAATACCATCTTTGAAACGCAGTTCATACGCTATAAGGATGTGTGTCGCACGAATCTCTTAAACCAAAACAATTCATATGAGCGCATTTATTGTTAAAAATTTAGGACTTTCGATCAAATAGTTTCATTCGAAAGGATCCACGCGATTTCAACTTTTTCGAAATTGTTCCTACTTTCATTCAAGTATTCAGCACATAAGTCTCACTCTTCAGCATCCGATATCAGGGCTTTAACCCGGTCAAAAGAGAGGGTGATGAATTCTTCACGTATGCAAGCATTACTGGCAGCGAATACGAACGTTTCAACCTGAATTTCATTAAGAATTACCAACTGAAATATTTGGTTTTCGTCGGGGGGCCTGCGATCATCAACTGATACAGATATTGCAGCTCATCTTCTGACCACAAGTGAAAAGAAACCAAACATCACAACTAAATGTCAGTGGCTTATAAATCACGAGCAGGATACTACAGTGATTCAGCAATCAAGCTGCTGCAAAACCACTTCATTGCAATCAGACGTACATCAGCGTCTCGTAGCTCAAACAAATAACACGGCCGCTTGACATTGTGGAGGTCACCATTGTAGGGATAATCATTGCCCGATCAACTAGTCTGAAACTGTGTAATTTGTATGTCCGATATCTACGAAACCGACGAGTCGTTCCGATAGGTTGTTTGCTGTCGAATTGAGTTCGATTTCAACACCCATAGAAAGTTTGTTTTATTTTTTATTGATTACTAGTTTATTATATAGTTAGATATAACATCAGCCATTACTTTGGTTTCTGATAAGTCATATTGTTCATTAAGAAACCCGGTGTGCAAACTCAGGACTCACGTATCTTCTCTCTTTAACTGGGTTACTGAAACCATCTTCAGAAGTCTATTGTATTGTGTTCTGCAGTAAAGAATCAATTGAGGCTCTTGAGTACCTTTCGAATGTCACTGTCAACCTTTTTGAACATGATCAAGTAGATGAATTTGGATTACTCAACCCACCTCTCAATAGTATCTGTAACCATCTATGCGTTTCCGATGCTCACACTTCTAACTTCTTATCACAATCGACCTTATTAATAAGCTACAGTTCAAGCTCAATTACACCTTCAACCTGAACACATACCTGTGTTTCATCGTAAATGTCCGGTGCCGTATGCAGCTATACTACGGTAGTTCAGGAAGTACAAAGGTTAAGAATGACAGTAGTCATGACGCCCACAAGTGGTGGGGGTTTCTTAATCGTCATCATCGTAGACAACAGTATCTTAGTGGTCCTCACTGATGCTTAACTACCACAACCGTGAAGAGAAATGCAAGCCCCGACCAGGAAGGGAAGAAAGAACAGGTGAGGGAAAGAGACCTAGTTAATAAAGACAGCTAGGTCTATGTTCAAGCATTCAACATCATGGTGTTTACCTCTTGCAAACAAACAACCGAGCTACAAGTGAAAGTACAGATTTCACTGCCCTGTGGCAATAAATGCATTCATGTCATAGACAACTCGGCTAACCAACGGCAGAGTACGAAATAACATTTTGCATTGTCTGTGCTGTCTGAAAATTGTCAAACAACAACACCTTGTCTTCAGCATAATCAAGATCAGACAGTCTTCCATGAGGTGGGAGGTCAACGCGGGCCTCTTATGAGTGTCGCACATAGTTCTCCAATCGTAGTTGTAGAAATTCCATTGGCTCAATACACCGTTGTGTGGGTTATTCCATTAGTCCTAGAAGCACTAGATAATCCACCCACAATTCTCAACAGCTGACATGATTTTTCTGAGTTAGGCTTGCCTGACGCATATATTCAAATCGAATTTCACGATTAATCGAAACTTATCTTAACCATCGATATCCACCGTACTCTGTTCTGCTACAACCGTTTCTCATTCTGATGCTAAGATGGCTGCTGAAATTCTTTTAACAAGTAATAGATACAATACACACTGAAATTTCAGGTGCTGCAATATACTTTAGGTAATATGCTGGTGATCGGCAGACGAATAATTTGACAGGTTGGATTGTGTTGCAGAAAACAAAAGAATACGTGTTCAATTTACATTTAGGTGAATGTGAGCTTTTTCTCTGATCGTTTGTGTGATTATTTTATACTCAATTAAAATAGTAGGCTTCCTGTTCCTGCTAACATTACTACCATTGCCTACTCACTTACCAGCCCTGTGGTCTTTTTGTATCAGATGAAAACGTCCCTTAAAATGTACTTGAAAAGGTGCGCTAGTAGTGGTATATTACATGACTTTTGTTCGAACTGATTTTGCGGCATCTTATCAAGTACATACCGCATAAATTAAAACGGCAAAATATGTGTAAAGTCGTCACTTACGAAAAGTAGTTTCCTGTCCAAATATGGAAAGAATGCATGAGCACTACCAAGATAGTGGTAATTCAATTAACACTTACATTTTCACACACAACAGCGGCTTCAATCGTTTACTAGCAATTGCTTTGGCAAAATTTAGTAAGCTTTCATGCCGGTGCCTGAAAACGACTAGGAGTGCTGACGGACAGCCAATATCGTGATTTGTCTCCAGCATGTGACACGCAACAGGTGTACGTGGATAACCGTTGAATTCATGCACACAGCTTCCAATTGGTTAGCACGCCCACTTAGGCGAACGCTCTGTCACTCTGACTTTTAGCTGCCTATGCGTCACTCTTATGTAGGTGAAGGTGCACTCACGCGAATATTGGTACATATTGCGAGAGATGAGAGGCACGGGTAGGCGGTCTTTGATGGCTAGCGTTGGCATTCTGATGGTGTCAAAACTGGTAACCACTTAGGCAGCGCAGAAAACTCGTTTACCAGTGGAAACTAATCGTGTTTTTAAAATTAGTCTGACTTCATCGCCTTTGAAAGAAAGCCGAATGAATACAGCCTTTGGTTCAGCTAGGTGGTGGAGTTGGCTGTTGATCTTTGGTTTACTGAGTCGTTTTATAGACCACTGTGGGTAACGGTTTGCTTCAAGATGACGATTTTCTTCATCCATTGCATTGTTGTGACCGCACAAGACGCTTGACCTGAGAATCCGTTTATTGAACAATCTCCTGCATAGTTCATGTCAAAAAGCAAACCGCAAACGCGTACACCCATCTGCACGTCAGGCATGCACTCACATACATCGGGTGGTAGTACGTTGTCATTCCCCTTGGTGAAACTTCTGCCATAGTGCGTATACACTATTCCTATAGTCTATTCCTATAGTCTATTATTGTCCATCGTCTTCCTGGCGTTCGGAGCTTGCTCTTTTGTTCCTGAATGCTGCCTGTGGGTAATATACTACTCGTGAGTAGTATACTACTCACAACGAAACTGCCTGTCATACAACACTCCTCCCCCTTCTGAGGTTCCTTGATTCCTCTGCATCTGTTGACGAATCCTTCCCAATCGACGAGGTGTTTCATCCTGCATTATTGGTCTTCTTGTTCGCCGCGCCGGCATCTCATGCCACGTCGCTAACTCACTGGCATGCACTCGTTTCGTCTCCCCGTCCCTCTTGATCGTGTATACTGGCCCTCGTCTGGCGACTACCACATACGAACCTTTCCATTTGGGTAGAAGTTTTCTTGATCCTGGGCCGCTGGCGCCCGTGTTCCGATGATCTCGATACTTCACCTGTTCTCCTAGGTTGAACATTCTAGTTTTGCCGAGCCGTTGCCTTGCGGATTGCTCTTTTGTGCGTGCCTGCGATGTTTCCAAATTTCGTTTTGCTCTTTCTCTTTCGGCAACCAATTCTTTAGTGGTATCAATGCACTCTGGCCATATTCCGATGTCCTGATCCACCGGAAGTCGAGGAGTCCTACCGTACATAATTTGAAATGGAGATTTCTTCGTGCTCACCTGCACAGACGCCCGGTGGGCCAATAACACCAGTGGCAACGCAGACTCCCAGTCACCTCCTTTGGCTGATAACCATTCTTTAATCGTTCGGTTGTTACGTTCAGTTAGGCCGTTCGTTTGCGGGTGATATGGTGTCGTTCGAATGCGCTTGATTCCCAGTTGTTGCATGCATGTTCGAAACTCCTCGCGTTCAAAGCATGGTTCTTGATCTGTCAAGATCGCCTTCGGTACACCGTGGTTTGCTACGATGTGCTTCATCACCATATCTCCCACTGTAGATGCTTTTTAAGCGAAAACGCCTGTGTAGATTTTCTTAGTTCGATCGAATAACGTTCTTACTTAACCCCATTTGCGCTGAGACAAAAATACCGTAAAGCATGTACTGCTCTGTCCAAGTGGACTTTCGATAGACCGAGCGTCTTACGGTGCCGTCAGTTCTGCGTTGACTCAGTACATCCGAAAACGGTAGACAGTGATCCTTTTCTAACTCCATCGTAGATCATGGATTCTCATAACTGCAATTCATCTGCTTCATCAACGTGCTGACCTGTTTTTTTGCTAAGGGCGATCGCGATAATGTTGTCCATATATCCTCCACAAACCAAGCTGTTCGCGATGTGTTCATCTGCTTTACTTTCTGTCGGAGAAGTCTCCGATCCTCTGAAGTTTTCTTTTTTATTTGTCTTGAAAAAACCTAAGACATTACCATTTTGAGTAACCTTCAAAGTTGGTATGGATATGTGATTCTCCGCCCTTCGCGAGCGTTCTCGACCTTTCGTTGCTACCTTTGGCATCCCGCTTACACACTCATGTTCTGATTGCGGCCTCGTTGTATTGTCTGGACCTCTGTCTGATCCGTTTTTAGATCTTGTCTTATCGTTCTGAAATCCTGTACTTATGGACGAGTTCGTGACCGTGTTGTTTTCGGATTGAACGACAAAAGAGAGCTCTGTTTGAAGACCAGTCTTTTCCCTGTCTTCATGCGTTAGCGTTTGATGGTTTAGTTGACTGGGGATTTCCAAGTTAGTCGTCCATACTCCGTCGTCCGTTGTTCATTGCCGTTATCCGTTATTATTTTATTTCCCGTGTCGTTAACCATTGTTCTGTTATCTGTTATTGTCAACTTACGCGCTCGTAGACTAGATCCAGTTACAACACTCAGTATAGGCGACAAACATGTCTCCGATGGTTAGACATAGAAAACTTTCCATAGCTACTCCATCGATTTGTGTGACATTTTCCTCCTAAAATGTAAAGTGAACGTTGGCTGTCCATAGGTATAGCAGTTCTTCTAATTGGATCAGCTGAGGGAGGACGCAATATTCCATGGGAGCTCATGTAATCGCACAAAAATCGCACAGTTTATTTACAGATGATTCGATATTCAGCTAGGCTGTCAGTTTTCTGCTGGTGCTAATTTCCGATGACAGGTCAACCAGTTCGAAGTTGTCTTTTAGACCATATTTGGCTAGCTACCGCCTGATGGTGCTCATAGAGTTTTTCGACATATGGACAGGACACTATTTAAGTGACAATTTCACGCCCATTTTGTAATTTTCACTTCTGCAGTACATAGTTGAGAAGACACAGCGAACTCCGTTCGAACGAATATTGTGCATTATACCACTTCTAGCATGTCTATTCCAATGAAGATGTTTTTTTCGTGGGAGATCACTGCATAAGTCTGGAAAAACAAACCTTCAGTAACGATCACGGAAATGAACTTGATTGTCAGTGAAGTCGGAAATGTTGGCTAATTGGTCACTTTCGGCTAATGTGAATTTGGAGATGGATACACAATCTCTTGATTTCAGCGACCACTTAAATGTTCTTCCTCCCTTACTGTTCAGACCTCTTGGTGTTGAACGTCTACAGCACTTATTTTCCGAGTCAATCTTCTTCCAGTCGTTTTCATTGTCATTCGGGTGCTGTGCTTTGACTTCCCAATTATAGACAGTCCTGTCCGGTTTATCGGACAGTGCCCATCTTCACTGACTCTAGTACATGTTTTATACACTTTCAGGTTGTTCCCCTCGTCCTTATCGTCACTTCCAAAGCGCTAGCGGTTACTCTACTATGCAACGTGATATCAGATGACATTTTTCTTTGACAGTACTCTTAGAAAGTGCATTTAATCATCAAGCCATAGGTGCTCGTTTTCCAATCACAACGTTGACTATACACACAAAGCCCTCTACCTATTTGTTAATATGTTTGCTTGTTTTTCCTCATTTTTATTTTGCACAGTTATCTTGTGATGAGGCATTGGAGCTTACTATCTATCTGATTCACCTCGCTGTCACTCAGGACAAGTCTTACAAACAACCTATAGAGGGTGAGTACTTCTGTGATTCTCTCATCTTGTGAACAACCAATATGATTGTTGATCAGCCGGACAATGCGGAACACGTGTGTACATGCACAGGTGGACGATCGTGCAACGTCGGTAATAGATTTCTACTTGCTTGAACTTTAGTGAAATCGATTTTGTTGTTGTTGAGACATTCCCAACTACATTTTGTAGTGTGCCTGTTAGTCAAAAATCGATTATTAATATGTATACTTACAAAGATTTTGAGCCTAGAGCCGTCTCTACATGTCCCATTGTTCAACCGGTCGTTGATGATGATTGTAATTAACTAACTCGGAAACGAATTGTGCTTAGCCGGTGAAGCTTCTAGTTTTCGCTCAATGCAGAGAACTAGTGGCCATGACGATCATTCTTTCTGCAAGGGGTCCTCCATCTTTGTTAGGGCCGCGCTGCTCGATCGGCTTCCCTAGTAAACCAAGTTATGGTTTTCTGTCAGGAGACGTTGTGGTTCACATGGTTAGCTCGTTGACGTTTACAGCTGTTTTCGGGGGACATTGGTAAGTATATTAGAACAACGGTCAATGAACTCAACAACGCTTAGCAACGTGAGGATCGGCGGTCATTCTATGTGACTGATTATACGGTAAACAAATCCGACTCATGATTAAGTACGGATTTTTCACGGAAGTCCCAATGAGCGTTGGGATTAGTGGAACTTACTTAAATGGCTTACCATGATAAATCAGTTCTTGTCTGAAAACTAGTCAGCTCCATTGTCTTCCGCATGCTTAATGTTCACGAACTGACAATTTTCCGGAACTACACTTAGGGAGCATGCTGGTGCATTCCTGAAACATGCGGATGGGTTACTTCGAATTGAACGTTATTCATACCTGTTCGCCGTTTTCAAATTCAAGTGCACACCTTCGCTGACTTCTTTCAAACTGAACTACTTTACTCGATAATCACCCTTTCCAAGGATTCATCTATGGAATGTACAATCTTGTCTGGACTGGGAGTTAAACATCGGCCGTTATGATGCTTGCGAAGCAAGCTTGGGATGATTTCACGTTAAACTCGGTTCAGTCGTGACATTCAAACAATCAGTTGTAGTTTTGTATACATTTCGCTCTTTCTCACTACTGTATGTCACCGAAATTACACATTACATTGATCGTAGAAAGAGTGTATCAACAGATGACACGTGATACGTTTTTCACACGATTTGATCTTAGTTGAAAGCGAAAACCCTTTGAGCAGTTTGTGATCTAAATTTGCGGTATGGCAACCTCCACATGGCCTGACACCCTATGTCATTGACGGCTTTCCGAAGAGTTCCGAAGTAATCTTGAGTGCTTATGAGTAAACTACAGAAGAATACGCTGAGTCCACGAAAGAAACTTGCACCACGATTGAACTTGAGTTTTCTGCCTTCATAAACAAACCATAAACCCTGTGTTCGGAAGAACAACGCATCCCTCTCAAGTTAGAACAAAAGTCGTGGTGAACAATTTAACTTCATAGCAACGCTGCTGCTGTGAATATAGTATAATATAATATGTGTTGTAATATATCTTATAGTACATCACTTCCATTAATTGTTGATCTGTAACTGCAATGGCGTCAGACTGTTTGTAACATCTCAACGATGATTTTGCTTATAACTAACTACATTCAGTTTTAGATTTAGTGGTTGTTATGTTAAACCGGCCTGTAATCCCTAAAGAACGCATAGCCACTACGACCGTTTTACTTGATGGTGTTTATGTAAAAGTAACATTTGCTATCGCAGTAGCTTCAGAAACACTTGAAGGTCAGTCGATACTTGTTTCATCTAAGACGAGCTGAAAGAAGATCGATGAGTTTATGCCAAATGAATATGCATATCGATTTTATACAACTCCCCAACTTTCCTCCCTGTTATAGAAACAATTATTGAAGAGTTATGCTTGATCAACATCTTTCTTTCTTGAGTTATATTAGCATTTGCAGCAACAGTTCCATATAGCTAATCCGCCTGATCCTGTCAGTCGACATCTATAAGTCATTTATTGGATAGTGTCTTGGTTGGAGTAAACCTTCGGAAATCACTTCGTCACAGTCTAGTATGTGCTGACGTTTGATGTACGACCGGACGTATCTGGTACAATCGATCACGTCGTTTGATAGGCATTCACGATCATTTCAAAAAGAGGATGCAAGTCCGCCTCAGGAACTGTACACACGTAGTACCGACTGCCATTCTGCTGTAAAACTATAAGAATCCGTAGTCGTGGATGAACTGTGTTGTAGTTGATTGATCCCAGTGACTCATCCGAGTCCTTGTCTCCTGTCTCAACCCAATGTGGTCTCATCAGCACCTACTCTGGGAACTCAATCTTTAAGTAAGCATCCGATCACTGAGCCGGTTCTACTGGAATTACAAGAAACTACGTGAATTGCTTTTCTAATCATTGCACTTTCTTTTCCCGTCCGTTGAAACCCATCGTCTATTTATGATTGACCTTTATAACAGTACTTGTTCATCATTATCCGTGAATGACTTGAGAGAAGATTTTCCAAACAGTTGGTTGACAAACTGATCAACTTTAGCTCATGAAAAAGAAAGTGTGTTAGTTGATCAAAATAACAAATGAACAAAAGTAACCAAAAGTACAGAGGTTTAGGTGGTCCATGTCGTTATTTATTGTATGATCAATGTTCTAATTACAAACGAGATCGTTATTGTGAACTCATGACTAATATCTACAGAGTAGTTAAATTCTGGTTTCCATTTCGATGCTTTTCGGATATCTGTTGGTTCTGTGTCTGAGGCATTTAAAAAATTTTCAGAGATAGTTGCCAATCAAAGGAATGGCAAATTTTGTAAACCCACCGACCAGAAAGGTAACAATCAAGGTATTTTCTGTGTAATCAATAGGAGTTTTCGTATATTTGCATGGGCTAGTTTGTCCTAATAATATCGTATTTTTTTACGACTCTCTATTAAGATGTCACCGGCTCTACGTACTGGCTGTTTATGATGAGATTTTAACCTACTAGAACGTAGTCAAAACCTCATCGTTCAAGCCTGTGGATATTGGGTTAGATTTCTGCAATTCCCGTTTATCACAGACGTTTTAGTCATTTTGTTACTTTTGTTCGTCTTGATGTTATTCTTCCATTTGATATCAAAAATTCACCAAAGCTAACCAAATTACCCGATTGATTTGGCCTTGACTGATTGTCTACCTCCATTTCTACACTTTTCTTCTGTGTGCAGCCATTTATCTGATGCGGGCCATCTATTTTCTTGTGGTCCGCTTCCCCATGCTTGCTGACTTCGCTCGCGCTTACAACTTGAGCGGTTGTCTCACAGCCGTTCTGAACGAGATCACGGATGATGCCTCTACTGTAGTGGAACCTAAACACCACGAGTCATCAACTGTACAAGATGAGACTAGTATGGACTATTTGATAGTGGCCCGATTGTTGGACTATCTAACCGTCAATAATAGTGATGCTGTGTGATAGATTATTCTCATATTCTTGTTTGCCAAAGCCTTTTTGTTTCCCGTTTTCATTTGGCCACAATAATACATAATGACAATTTCGTGTTCATCCACCGAAAACATTGCCACAAAAGATACACTTCCTTCACACTATCCGCAGTAAATACGCATCTTTTGGCTTTTGTGGTTTTTATCCGCTCATCCTTCGATAAACCTTTGACATTCATTCCATTATTTATACATTTTTTTTTGCCTATTGTTTTCTCTTTCTGTGTACCAGACGGTCAACAGTTATTCTAAACCGTTCAGTTTTTAACCCAGTTGTTCACTGTTTCGAGGTCTACGTTTGACATTGCACGGTAAGTCTGGGTTGATGTCTTTCTACTTCTGAAGACCCTCTCATATAGCATTCATAGGAACGTTTCTATTCAGTAGGAACTGCAAATACTTGCATGCGCTTTAGGAAGCGCATCTCCTAACGAGACAGCCAGGACGCGTCACGCCACATCGATCGACCAGCCCAGCTCGGATGGTATGGTCTTGGATGGTGGTATGGTCCCACTCAGCCAATCAGATTGCAGGTGTGCGATCGAACGCCTGTGCGCTAGCTGAACAGTGTTTTTTCTCGCATTGCCTTCTGATGCCCCCTGTAACGTGATTTGCGCTGACACCCTGACTGCCACATATGACTGTTTAATTTGATTCGCTCTTTGTCTGTCGGCCATCAATGGTAATCGTTTTGTCCTATAAATTTAGAGCTTCTGTGGTCTAGTCTCGTCTTGCTCGTCCAATAACAGTGCAGTCGCGTTTCTTTTGATTTCTCGGTTTTGGGTCAAACGACTGAGCGCGTCACCAAAATGACGATCCAATGATACATTCAATTCTGTTTTCGATGATTTGGCAGAAGCAATTCATTCGGGAAATTTGATTGCGAAATTCAACAGTTATTAACGCGCGAATAGAAGACAGTGATATGGAGAAGTGAGATCATTGGGTAACGGACCGGAAACTCAACCAACATTTATTAAGCAGGCAGCAAATACCGACTACGTTGAAACCACGGTGATAAATTAAGCAGAACTTCATGTCCCCAGAAAGTTTCTGTTGATGACACTATCTGGAGACAGCTTCATTTTCGTGGCTGTTGAATTGATAGCGCTGTCAACCCGGGTTCCAGCTATTTGCTCTGAAATGAACCCACCCGATCACCAAATGTGTTGGCTACCACTCTAACGGCTCATTTGATAATGCTGTTCCTGATGCGCATTTCGGACGAAGGAAAAACTTATTTCACGACGATCGGTGTGACTAAGGATGAATCCTGGATACCCAGATTAAGTTATGTCCAATATATCCACTCTACCTCTGTTTGTTCAAATAATCTGGTGTTTTCGGACATCAGTAGTGCAAAATCAAAGAACAACCCTATCCCGTGTATTGGACACACAGTGAAGCAACTTGATAAGTCGCATAATAGAATGCCGCGGAGTCAGTGATGTATGCTTACCTGTCATCAACTGTACGTCGAAGGTTGTTGACGCGTAATTGCCATATCGTTATGGGTAGAAGAAAAAAAGAACCGGGCTTCGCTGGATATTGCCGAACTCTCATATTTGATCTCAATGTAACTACTTCTTTCAAGCAAACAGCTGAGTTGCAAATGATGAATTTAGTCTTTAGAAAACAGCAAGCTTTTTTGCACATTTCATCTAGTTTTAGACTTTCCACATCCAAAGGGTTAAGATATTTTAACATCCTTCGCCCCAGTATGAATCCTGAAAGACTTCACTCGTCAGCGATATGGTCTACCTCGAGTTACCCGCTTGGATTATATACGTACACCCTCCCCATTCACGTGGAACCTGTCGGCGAGGACATTTTTTCAAGGATCGGCACAGTTTCCGATAAGGTCTTATAACATTGAAGGAACTTCTACGTATTGGCAGCAAAGCATAGATATTTCGAGCTAATGCGTTCAGTTTACTGCTGTGACATGCATCTGTTCATCTAACTCCCTGGTATGCTGTCGCTGCGTCCATTGTCTTCAGTGAGTAGGCCCGTGTCCTTCCCAAAAATGAAATCACTTACTCTCAACATTGTTCGTGATTGTTCTTTGCATGGTGGACACTGTATGTGCATGTAAACTCCTGGTATAGAATGTTTATGGACTGCCCGACAGTTCAGGGTTATAAACTCTTTTTGTTTATATATTGGGACCTGTTTGAAATGCACGTCTGGTCATTAATAACGACCCACACTAGGTTCACATGAAACGTTGGTGGTACACATTTCTGGCGATCCTGACGCTGGACAGTTATCCAGTTATTAGTATAACGTTTCCGTTTAAACGTTTCATAGAATTCACAATTGATCGTGTTAACACCAATTGATTTCATCAGTCGAACAAGTATCAATAGATGATAATTGCAGGAAACTAGTGGTTTGCGCATTCCTTTGCATCTTGAAATGTTTAAGGTGAAATGGATGAAACCGTCACGATATCTTTCCAATGGCAATTTACTTGCCATGTAGTTGACAACTATTAATTCCTGATATTGCTTTTTGCTACCGAGACGGAGCTCTAGAACCACCACTGGTGGAGTCCTAAGCCGTCACAGAGATTTTGTTCGGGACTCCCTAACCGAACCATATAATGGATCAATAGATTAATGAAATTAACACTCGCTGATCATCCTAATTTTCGGCTTTCCGAGCCACTAGAAATCTTGGTATTGCATCTAGATGAAGAAACTCATAACTACACTTTACTTACTACAGTGAAGAACAGAGAAACTCGGCTTACTATGAATGACAGATACATGTGACGATTAGTCTGTAACCAATTATTTTACTGATCCAATCTAACGTAATTTCGTGGTCATTGTTGCTGCTGATCATTCTTCCAATAAATCAATCCACTACTTTCAAAATCCACTCTCAAACTCTTGCGAGTCTGTGATGAACATGCGTTCACCTGCAGGCCAGCCCCACACGGTCACTCGCTTCCAAACAATGTTGTCCCGGAATAAATTCGAAGAACGCGACAAGTGTCATGTAAGGTGAATGCTTTGGTGCCGTTTCGTTTGTTCTTTTCAATTGAATAAGGAAACCGATGTACAAACATTTGGACGTGTGAGAGTTTGCGGACAACATTTTCAAATTGATCATTTGTGTTCGGTCATATGTTCTAATTTAATGATAACAGATATAGATGGAGATGTAAAGTGAAAACAAAGATTGAGGATAATGAACTAAGAATCGGAGGAACATTCATTCTATGTAAATGTATCAACAAGGTAGCGATAGGTTCACTACCAATCGTTTCTGAATGTATAACGGTGGTTTCGTGTAGTTTAAAGCGAACACTTCGATCTTATGGCCTAGTGAAGATTGACCATTGTAAAAATTGCCCGTAGGTCCCCACACGTCCGAGTGTTCGTACATCGTTTCGCGTGTGTAATTGGAGAACGAACGAAATGATTCCTACGCCTTCATCTTATATGAAGATTGTTGCGTTTTTCAATCTCTTTCAACCCATCTGAGGTGGAAGTTTAACAGCTAGAAACAAACCAACATAGCCTCGTATAACCTCAATGATATCCACTTTGTCGACTAACGGTTAGATGTCATAAATACCAAGATAGGTCATTGTTTCGATTTCCGAATGCGAGGTGCTAGAGCGATCCATTTGAGTTTGATCAGCTGTCCACTACTTTGCTATTAGGTACGTCAATCAAGTGTGTGTAAAGATCTTTCTCAAATCTTCTTTAGGATCATGAAAGATGCCTGCCTGTTTGCGTTCAACCACGGCTGTCCGGCTCATTTCAACCAATAAGCGAAGGATGTTACTCAGCTGACGAAAATGGGTAGTCAAATATGCAGTTAGGGTATCAGACGGGATTATCCAGCTATCTTTTCTGTCCTCATATGCACCCATCAAATCTACACATCCTACAGGTGATTTTTCTAGCTGAAACTTGGTTACTAGCAAATTGTTTTTTTCGGATAATGCAGAAATACAAGTCACTACCGACGTCGACAGACAACAAGTTCAAATAATGTGAATTGTGAAAAAATAGACAGACAAAAAAACAAATGGAAAGTGCCAAGCACAAATGGAATACAACAAACAAGTAAAACGGTTTGTTCAGTTTCACTCGATTCAAAAATCAGTACATGACGTCAAGAGCGACAAACGGTTGGGCATTGACAGGGCATGGTTTGAAGTATGATATCCAGAAAAAAAATGCACACTTAGCTTCTAATTAGTTTTCAGAATATAAATGATAATAACAAAGATAATGGTGGTAGTATGATGTTGGTATTTGACTGAATGGACACAGAGACGGACAAATGGCTGGTCAAGTCCATGTACGCACATACAAAGACAGGTATCACAACGATTTTTCATCCGGTAGCGGAAATAGTATCTTTTTTTGATTGCCTCGTGGCCGATCTAACCGCGAAGAGCAAACGGAGTTTGTGAATGGCGAGATGAGATGCAGTGAAGATATTTTGATTGGTAATGCTCCATTGAATGTCATTTGACATAAATGACTTTCAACTGCATCCACAGCCAAGCACAATGAGGTTGTGCAACACATGCATTCTCACCTCTTGCTCGGCGTCCACGTACAGGATCGATAAACTATTTCGACGTGTAGGAAAGCAACAGGACTGAATCGATTGTCGTTTAGTCCCACCCAATCGGGATATATTCTTCTGATGCAGCAAGTCCAATACTTCATAGTGTGTACTTCTGGAGCCAGTTGCTGAATGTGTAAAGACATCGAAGGTAAATTTGGAGATTCACAATAGCAAATAATAGATATATACTTCAAAAGTTTTTATTTAAGTTCATTTCATACATAACGAGCTAGTAGGATGAAAATCTTTCGTATCATTCTGACTGAGTGTTACAGCTACTGTCAGCGTTCTATTTTGTATCATAAATTCTTACTTGATGCAGTATTCAGAGGCATTATTACTCAAACATCGCAGCTCATCAGGGGACCTTCATGAGCACACCCTGAAACATCTGGAAGCTTCTCAATTTGGGTTGACGGTTTTTACGCCATCCAATCTAGAGTGATATTCTTTCAAGTGGATCAATCTAGAATCATGGTTCGTCACCAAGATTGGCGCAGCAGCAAGTAACCTGGTAGAATGAATACTATGAACTGACAGACATTGTCTGTTATTAAGTCATACCCGTCTTATCTCCCGCAAGAATATCTTGTGTGTGCAATCATGACCTCAAAACAAACGCATAGTGTAAACAATCACTTTCAGTGTTCAGAACAACTTGTTTGGCACGGTCATTCTATTTGAAGGCAGCAGTAATTGACGCATACTGAGCTACCAGATCAAGAGTAATCAGAGCAGAAGTCTAGAATGCACAAGCCAATCTCAATTTACGGGGAAAACAGCACCCTGTATAAAGAAATGTCAGTATTTACGACCACTATTAAGCGGCAAGCGTTCTCATGTTTTGACTGATCAGTTCGTTGCTGTGTTGTTCCACTACCTTGCATCGACCGTCGATTGTTTGGAACAGATGTGCATTCTACAGCGGTTGATCGTCGTTTGTGATTGATTAGAGCCGATATGACCATAATTTCATCCGTAACAGCTTGTGTTCGAACATTGGTTGAGTGAACTTTCTGCTTTCAAGAAACCGCTCCACTCCGATCTCATTACGGTAATCAGCCTAACGAGGATCATCAATCAAACACTGAACGTGACGTCTTTCGCCACATTTACCCGAGGATATCGTTGACGTCGTAGACTGCGTTTAACAAAGTGGACTCTTGAACTAAATTGAGACAGTTATGATTACCTGGATGTTTGTACAGTACGTTCTAGTTCTAGAGACGATTCTGCAAACAAATGTTCAGCTACGATTGCTCCAAGTTTAACTGTACAAAATCCATAGGAACAGATTCACATTTTGCTAGCTACCCTGTTGCGTTTTGGTTAGACTTGTTGTGGAATGTTCGGAGTGCATTCGAATGAACTATCTTTGGAAAACAGCTACTGACTGGTACATTTTTTTCTCATGAAGTTTCTATACTGTACTCCTAAACACATCCAATATGGCTTAATGGACCTAGACTTATTGTGAAAATCAATGAGCCTGTTGTTTATGTGTTTCTGTCAATGATAAATGTTTTGAATAATTGCGAAAATTTACGGGGAGTAAACTGTATTACAAACTAAGTAAACTGGTCGCCCTAAGGAGACTACGGTCGGTCAATAGGAGGGCAAGCCTGAGCAACTGTTCTAGAATGACCTCATTTTGTCTTAAGGCTGTGATTTTTTGGTGGCCCAGCATAATTCCGTAACAAGGAGTAGGCACTGAAAACTTAGTTCAGTATTAATATTTTTCTGTTGTACAAATGGAGAACCTTGCTAGGACATACATGGACAGCTAGTGTTAAATTGCCAACGGTCTAAAACTCTGAATTTCCCTACATACCCAGGATATATTTCATATGAACTAAATTGTAGCAGTCGACCATTAATCTGTTTTGATCTGATACATAATAAGCATGGTGTCTCGTACAACTGGAAAATTTTAGCGAAACGAACTGGCTTTACTTTGCTGAACAGCCAATTCTATTGACTCACTTGCCGATTACAGTTATCGTAAAAAAGAATGGATGTTTCTAAATCTTACCCCCATGACGAATACAAAGGTACTCGCGCTAAACTGGATAAAATGTTAGTTCAGACACCGGTGGAGATAAACGATTATATTGAACTATTTGAATTGATGGCCTAGTGAGCAAGTTTGGCTCATATAAGTACTTATGATGCTTATTCATGTTCACATTGGATGGTGAACTCTTACCTGGTGTTTATTGTACAAGCATGTTGACGTTATTGATCAAGCATACTAGGCATAACCGAATCATCACATTTGAACGCTCAACTTCAAGTGAATTTGAATGATACTCAAATTGCTCAGTCATCTTGAGAGGAGAAACAGTATCTATCCTGTTTGTACAACTCTTTGATTCCACTTTCAGGACTTTCCAGCCACATTGAACCTGTTGACTAAGGTATTTTACTCGCTAATAAATGTCTTTCATTCTTAACCTCTGTTTGTAAGTATCATAAAGTTACATGGCACAGATGATGTCTGTTTTTTCCAAGCAAAGTGTAAAATATCGAGTAATCTGACAGATACGATGATGTTAGTGAATTGGCGTGGTCTCGTATCGTAACTGGTAAAATGCTTGCAACGTTTGGGCATGCTGTTTCAGTTGTTGGTTCCATTCCAGCCGAAGCCTTGATTTTTCACAGTTAGTTCTCATCTCAAGCCTGAATTGTCCCCACTCGGATACCAATCATAAACAAATCTACGATACTACTTACCAAAGATGAGTACCAGAGTTCATTTCTATCGATTCAGTAGGTTTTCGCATTGTTACTTATGAAAAGAATTTTATGCTCAGTTGCAGAGCTGATTAACTGTAACGTTAACTGCTCATGATAACCCTGTCCTAACAGGCACTCCTTCATATCACTCTGTTCACGCAAAATGCAGTAGAATGCAAGAGACAGTAAATATGAAGTTTCTAAGTTCTCCTCGTTACTTCTTAGTTCAGCAAATGGAGCACACCTTGAACAAAAAGATACGATTCGATTGGCTGATTCGACTTCATCCAAACGAAAAAATTTCACTCGGGTCCACTTATCGACGATTAGGCTACGTTACTTCACAGGATAGCCTGTTTACTGTCTAATCATATCTTAAAGGCAAATACCCCAGTTCACTTTGTTACGTTGAATTGATTTAGTTCATATGGTTGCCCACAACCTCTTATTGCCTGCTATGTTTCCAATTCAAGTATTTTCGATTGGCTACCTAAAAGGTTTGCATTTAACTGCCAGTAATAATCTACCGTTACCAATCAAGTGATGATGAATAGTCGTCGGTTTTTCATGGTTTTTTGTTATTTACCTCTGGTTCCTAAACGACCATTGCGTAATACTATGCTTCGATAATTCGGTCTAGTCCAGTCAGAGGTCGGTAGAGTACAGATCAACTAACATTCGTCACATTAGCACGTGAGGGCTGGAACCCAACTCCAGGTCCGACTGGTGGTGTATATCGCCGTTAAGGTCTGGTCGTTCAATGAAACTGATGCGTACAAAGCTTATGATTTTTGGACAATACTTTCACGTATTTCGATATCGTTTTCCCATATACTAGTACCAGTACATGATGTCTCAAGTAGTTCCGGCATTGCTCTGTCTGCAGAGTAGCCAAAATTAATTGGACTGCATTGGCGCAGTGGAACAAATGGTGAAAAAGAAAGCAAGGCGATTTGATCCCAAACACTAATTGAGAGCTTACAATGACAGATGTCTTAATAAAGGTGAGCCAACTACCACTGATTATACACAATTAAGGCCTTGGATGCATTTGTCAAGAGGGAATAACGAACTGTCACCAACTCTCCAACGTCCCTAGAATGCTTCGGAAACGGTAGTTTACTGGCACTTGCTTGTCATACAGATTGTGCGTTTCCAGTTACACTTTAATCAGTCAAATTGTTGGCGTCCCCTTCACCTTGAAAAGACAGACGATCACTGCGCAGGTGAGACGGCCTCGAATTTTTGCTTCCGCTGCTCTGTCTGATTTTAGGGAGGTAAATTCTGTCATAGTCGTTTCTGGTGGATATATGCTTAGTTGTTGCTTGTGTTCTGCTAGTTTCCGTAGTCTGCACTCCCGGTATTCCTGCCACCTTTGTTTCCTGCTCTTATCACCCACCTGTGTGCTTAGCTTCTACCCGAGGCAACCTACCGGTATTACTTCCCCGGTTGTACTGTTGATGTGTCTTCATGCCTTTACTGCACACGACTGATATTCTGTGAGGTTCGTACTTATTCACCATTTCATAGCACAGGACATCTTCGATGCCCTCTTTTATTTATCTCGCGCAACTCAATGGTCATTGGCGTCTCTGCCGGATGAAAGTAAACCCACTTAATGCAGGATATCTCTATTCACAACCCGGTTTGATAACCTGAGGTCGAAAGGCTGGAATGCACTCAGGCGGTATTTCTAAATCGGATAAGGTATCCAAGACTCGTCGCCATACAGAAATATACTGAAGACACAAGCTGTATGAGCTATCACCTTCGTAGTAATGGTCAACTTAGTGTTTATCTGTCTCGTCACAGAGAGTTTGTTGACGGTATAGGTCGCTCTGCCGATGCGCTTTTTGAACGTGAAATTTAAGAAGGAACTGTTTCACAGTGTAAACTGAAGTTAGGCGATATATTCTACTATTTTCCGAATGTATTTTCCATTGCAAACGTGATAAGCGTAACAGACGCCTTATTTTTGACGATGTCTGTACCCTGTGATTATTCACTTGGGTTAGTAATTGCAATTTTCAATGAAGGGCGTGGCTTCGGAGCTCAGCTGGTAGTGCGCTTGTAAAGTTTGAACATGCTGTTTCTGTCGCTGGTTCGAATCCAACCGAAGCTTTGACTTTTCACAATTGGGTCTCATCTACAATCATAAATCTATCAAACTACTTATTAGTAATACAATCTTCTGTTAGTTGGAATTGAAACAGTCCATTACAGACCATCAACTTTTACTGAACTGAAAGTTATAGATTCAAAACTGATCACATATTGATAGCTATTTTGAAACGTCCTAACGTTTGTTCTTGGATCCGATTTTTATGCGAATGAATGTATGGAACACGTAACGCAGTCAATTGGCCTTCTTTGTTTACCGTAAACCGTACTCATCACTGCAGGCTAAATGACAGTATTTGGACTGTACTCAAGATAGGCTAGCAAGTGGTAGTTTCTGTCATTTCCTATTGTTATTTTGCTGATCCGCCATTACTACTGGAAGGTGGTTTCATATTGGTATTTTCAATTGCTTCCACTGGTTTACAGCTGCAGCTCTCAGTTTTGAAGTGTACAATGTTATGCAGTCTTTAGAATAAGTTGATCAGTGTGACTGTAAAAACTATAACAATCAACAGGCCAGTTTAAGCACGTAATATTGTGAACGGACGTGAACATTCACAAATCATTGCACTGATGAGGCCCGGCTTTATAATCTTAAGCTCTTCGGCTTTCCTATCTGGAAAATATCAGTAGTACATACTCTTGTGATAAGTTCTTACAGCTCGAAAAACTAATGGCCTGATCAAGAACGACTGATTCATCTCTTTCCCACTAATCAGAGAGCGCCCGACGTACGGAATAAGCCGATATCACTAAATGTTGTGGTGATACTCATGGCTCAATTTTCTCTGTAACTGTAGAATTTTCACACAGGCATCCTCTAGTCTTGTTATGAGAGGCAAATTCGAGGCACCTCATTTCACGTACTAGTTGAAGGCTGACTTTCATAATTTTACGGGCTAACATGTAAGGTTTGATCGACTCATTTTGAGTTCGGTTATTTAATTATTAAGTGAATCCATGGTGTACGAAAAATGCTGTTGTAATTGATCGGTAAAGTAGATGACAATCACTTCCATTGTTGCACTTTTAACATAAAATTTTGACAGAATGATTTTTATCTAATGACCAGACTAGGGTAATAAAAATTCCATGTGCTTCATCGCGGAAACTACGGAGTTTTCTTTTTACCCATACGACCCTTATTGTCCTGAACATTAATGAGCCGTAGTTCATTCTGCTTCCCGATTCACTTCAACCGATGACGGATTGAAAATTCTGGATGACCAAGTTCATGTACCTCCAATCCCCACAGTGAATATGAAGATTCAAAATAATTTGATGAAGCCGTTTTTCACACATGTTCCCCCTCAAAAATTGACAGCTTGAAGAATTCATTTAATCACGACTATTCATTTAGGAAAAGACTATCGAATCTACCCCCTCAGCATAAGGATGTGAACGCTGATAATCTGGAAGCGATGATTGTCAACACGTAAATGTTTCTTGTAAAAAAATCTAACATTTAGTAAATAATAATGAACTACTTGCAAAGTATAAGTGATAATATTTGATAAGCAGAAAATATACAACTTGCGCGTGTCCATCATAACCCCGTGCACAATGCGACTTATTTGTGGCCTACCTGGGTTTGTGTTTTGGGGCAACTTGCCAAACTATCACTCACACCACATAAACCTACACGTCACTAATTGTCACCAAAAAAAAGAGAACTATCACTCACCTTGACATGAGCCACGACAATAATTAATATCAACATGTGTGGGGAACACAATCCATTTTTCCCAACCAATTTCGGAAAATTTGATCGGAAGATGTTGTGTGCAACATGTAAACTGGTGTCCATTTGGTTGACAAACGTTAGTCAATGCATCTTCACTGGTGCCAGCCAATCGACGTTGACGGCGTAAACCGTGGCGATATTTTATATCAACGACAACCTATTGAATAAGGTTAAAACGGAATTGTCTTTAACTAAGTGAAAATGAAGAAACGCTGGAAGTTCTTGCTTGATTCTATCGCTTACAAATTCCTGCTGTTTTCATTAGTCTGGGCTGATGACGTAGAAGCGAAATATAAAGTACTTATCAACACAAACGTATTTGCTATCATGACGAAATTTATGAAGTTAGTGTGACACTGTTTAGCGGTTTTAATATTTTTGTATACTATGATGAGAAACGAGAGTATTTGGTTTGCTTTAATTGATTTGTGTAAGAGAACGTACTGCAACGAAGGTAAAGACACACTACATTACAGTGGCAAGTTTGATCCCACCAATAAACTATGCGGTTTTAGGTTAATTTTAACATAATTAAGCTTTTTCCGCACGATCCTCCTCCATGCAATCAGTGTGAACCATCCTCCACGAACTGAGTTGTTAAGGTTACTGAAGCTGATGCTTTGACTCTACAATTCCCCGAATTGCTGTCATTATTTTATGCTGGTGATTCACATTAGGTGTGACGATTTAATCCACATACTACTAACATAGATCGAGATGTTTAAGCGCTGTTGCAAAAATGAATGGTTTACTGAAGATTGGTGTGTGCTTCCTACTTTATTGCTAGTGATGTTTCCAAAAACGTCGTGTATGATGTGGATCCTAAGAAACAGGAAGAAAGTTTGCTAGTTATGTAAGCATTACATCGGTTAACTTACCAGCAGCTGAATGAACACCCTTACGTATGCGTGTGAATTGGTTAACCACCTAACACATGACATAACTAAGGTTAGTATGTTGGTTTCCAACTGAACTTGAATCAACGGCTGAACCACGTGTTGGTCTTCGAATTCTTCTGTCAGAAGACTGTCAGATAATTTGAAGTGGCCTTGCTAACTCTATTTTTCATAATTCGCCATTGAGAACAAAACGTTTTCAAAAATCCATCAACTTCTTTTGTAAATTATTTTCACTGTAACGATTGGACTTGAAATTGCAAGATATTTTACCACTCAAAACACGGTGTCCAATCGTGTTGCTCAAGATGAGCTGAATTAACCATCGGTTTTTTAGGTGTTATGTGGAATGGTGGAATACAAATCCATTACGATGTCTGCAACAAGTTATACAAGAAAAGGTGACGGCATTAGTGCAACCTGTCAATTTTTTTACGCCGCTCACAGAAACAAAACGACGTTCTGTTTATTGAGTTAAATTGCAATATTCCATGTTATAATGCATCTTTTCTGAAATCACTACATCGTGGACAGTACACTGCCTTGATGTTTCCACCTGAATCGTCATATGTGCTTGTCTGTTCACTGGATGTGAACCATTAGCCCAGATTTCGAAACTTTTGATCCGCTCCGTCTTTCGTGGTCATGATCACAGATCTTGAGGTACCTGATGTCCCCTTTGTAATGGAATGTGAGTAAATTTTATGACGAGTTCTCTGGATGACAGACAACTAGGTTCGTGTCAACCTCAAAAGTCAAAAACAAATTTGTAGACCGCTACCGAAGGAGTTATCAACAAGAAGAGATGAGAACATCTATTGTATCATCTGCCCGCTACCCTTTGATGACAGACTTTTGTGTCAAGCAGTGTTCACATATGTTAATTTTATGACTAGGGGATTTATCTACTTAATACACAAAATGAATTCTCAGAGTCTGTCCATCTGTTTGCCTTAATGAAGTCACTTCAAATGTTTTTCCGAGAAAACTGTCAACATACAGAAACCATTACTGGGAAAATTAATTGATGTTGAGCCGCAGCCACTGTAGCCATAACAACGACTTATAAAGTGCAGTAAGCAAACCGAGGTGAATGACCAATAGACAAAAAATGACCAATTGAGGCTTGTCAGAACTGGGCTACCTTGACTGTTTACAAACTGTGCCTATAGCAGCTTTGTTTAAAGTCTGTACAATTTGTTTCTACCCACTGTCTGCTTACCTTTTTAGGATTGATCGGAATTAACTCGTCAGGGCAGGTTGGACAAGCCAAAAGTAAATGGCGGATGATAGGATTATGTCGACTTGCTGGTTGGTTTCTAGTGTGGTACCGAATCCAGTCGGTTAGCTTTGAGGTGATATCAAAAATGATAGTGTTAGTACCATGATCGAACCTCGAGGAAGCAATCATCGGCCTTATTAGTGTATATGCCTGGTTCGAAGCGGATGATTCATTTAGTAGATCAATCGGTTCTTCTGCTTCCGTGAAATCTGGGCGCCAAGGGAAACTTGATTCTGCATTCCACTCTTCAGCTTCGAGAATGAGTCGGTCGTTCACCTTGTTTCTGAATGATTCTTCACCGGGCCAAGGTGGGACGATCTCCCATAAGGACATTTCTAGGCCATCTTGTGTATTAATAAGATTTAGCGCCTGCAAAATTGTATTGAGAGGAGAAAGGGGTTAAACTGATTGTTCATCCGAAAATTAACATTTTTGATCCTATCATCGCTTATCCTGAAATTGTCCAAAGTTACAACCCTGACTGGCGGAATCTGTCAGCTTATGTTCTAAGCCTTAATATTAAGACAGGTTTTCATGGACAGTAGTTGAGTCTTTCTAACATACTGCAATCAGGGTTGTTCTATTTTTATGAAACAATACTAAGTATACAAGATTAATCCCTAAGAGGTTTTCGTATTAGTCGAAAAATGACTATACACTATAGAATTAACTATCATCGTGGTTTCTGTAACACTAGTTGATTTCAACCTGGTGATCAGTGAATGTTTACTGTTTTCCAAACATCACACCTGTGAAAAGAATGCAGTACTGGATAACATATTACCCTTTGAACGGTCAAACAAAAAGCAACCTGGTCAGACGACGCTGATATCCGTATTGAACAAACTGTCTAAATCAGGGTCTTCATCAACTTGGATCATCAATGTCATAGTAATAATCATCAACGACAGCAACAACAACAATATGCTGGTTGTTAGCAATAATGCCTAACTTCTGTACAACAACAAAAATACTAAAACTCCCTCGTTCAGAGATAAACAGAAAAAAATGGGATGAATCAAATTTCCCCTTAGAAATTATGCAAACAATGATGTACATTCCATGCGCCTAATCTGCAAGCGTATTAGGACAACATTTTTTGGACACTTTCTTCATGGCGCTTATCAGCAAATCCGAGAAACTCCCACATCTCTTAATGTTTCTGTCCAAGGTTTGAGCGGATCTAGAGGATTGTAGTTCGAGAAATGAACACGAGTTTTCATTCCTAACTTATTAGTGACTGCTTTTGTTAGATGATTGTTCCACTGAGTAAGACAAAATAAAGACAGATGTTAACCAATCCAGCGATAAAACTCACTTCTATATGTATTCTTGCTTGCAAGACCTTTTTGTATTCCATCGTGTCCGTTAACTTCATAGTAAACGTTAAGGAAGGCACACCCTTCAATTGGAATGGATCTACAATAAACAGAGTGAACACATTCGAATCAGAAGTGCTGAAGTGACAACTCGCACTTTGAAAAGCTTTATCAAAACCACGATCAAGAAGTGTCACATTCTAGTCCCACTTGAATAAGTCATAAAGTCTACGAGGAATGTTCCTAGCATAAAACGGAAATGTTTACAACCGAGCAATGAAACCAATAGATGAGAATAACTGTGTAATCATCTTTTCTGTGGGGGAAGCAACTGAAAGCTATAATGAGATGTTCTTATCAGACGTAACACCACATCGTTAGTACCGCCATCAAAGTACTTATCTTTCTCAGTGTCATCAACACTAGCATAACCAGTAACAAAAGTCTTAATGTTGAGGGTACAATAAATGAGCAGCGGTGAAAATTAGCATCAGCTCTACAAATCGATCACCACACTGTTGACGACAAAAACAGTGAAACTTATATGTGGACATCACTTGTAGAACAACTACTCATTGCGTCCATTGATCAGTTTTAACACTGAGATATGTGTTCTATCTAACACGTCTTCTCCGGGTTCTTTTGTCACACTATCGTGGTTGACTAAAGAAACATTATTTGTGTGAGCATTGTTCACGTTATCTACCAGTCTAACAAAAAACAGACAGTCGTTTGTATTCTGTGAGGTTAAGTTACAACTAAACTTCCGAAAGCTGTTTGGATGTTACCAAGCATTTACTGCGTTCACAGTTGAATGCTCTCCAGAATCGTCGTATCACTCTAAGTTGACTCTGGACTGATGATGTTTCAAACTATCAGCTTGCTTCGTTAAAGGTGGAATGAAAGTTAGTGGACTTAACTCAGGAAGAACAATTAGGCTTTGGTTTTTTAACATATCTTAGTAAAACCTTCGTATCCTGGCCGATTTATTCAATAGTTAAGACTAGTATGTACGCTGTCTTATTGCGTCTATCCTGTTGACAAACTGTCGAAAAATTACTTGAAATTCCAGCAGTGGTAGTTAGACTAAGTAGACTCAATAGAGTAAACGTTGTTCGTTTGTCGAGGTTCGCTTGCATTGTCTTTTTCATCAAACACACACACAAGGAAATCTCGAAGATGATTTGTGAGTTTTATTAATTTTAACAACTTTATTGCCTTACATGCTTACTGTAAATAGTTCAGCTTCATCAGTACTTTGGCTGTCTGAGGCTGTCCGTGGCTGTTATGATGAATCGAACTTAGATATGTAACTTTATACAACTGCATTTGACCACAGATTGGTAATACCTGCGATGGGTTTTGTTCAATGTCTCCGTCACCTCTCACTTGTGAGAACAGAAAAGAAACGGATAGGTGAATTAATTCAAAAACTTCCCTATAGTCCTGGTGGCCGCGAATGCATGGGCTAATAAATAAGGGTGTGAACTACCTTCCATTGATTACTCGTGGATTAGGGTTTCGTTTCTCAAGCGTGTATGATCTAACGAAGACCAAACAATGTCAAGGCAACTGTCTACAGTTTTGCTGGTGCTAACTGTGATCAGCCGCCTGTAGTCAATCAATGTCAATATGATATTAACGTCTTCTGATACACACAGTCAACCCAGCCGCGTTTGATTTCATTCTTCGGGTAGTAGTAATCAGCAGTCGACTCTTGTGGTTGTTAAGAATGTGGAGTATTTAGTAGAACAACCCGGTGCATCAGGTTAATCGGTGATTTTCTTCTGCTACTAATCCGGTTAATAAGGTGTGGAGTGTGATTGCCGTGTTTGAGAGTGACAAAGTTATTCGTGTAAAGTGAGAGTATTCTAATAGACTTTCTGGCACAATCTTAACCCTGACTTTTACGATGTAAACTTAAAACCCCAATTTATATCAAAGTAATAAGTCATAAACCGGATCTTGATGACATAAGTGTAGCAAGTGCTGTCGTTGCTTAAGATTAAACAACTGAAATTGTTCGCATTTCTTCAAAACTGATTAACTCACTGTCGCCCCATCTTATTACAAAGCTAACCTGACGGTTCTGCGCACCGATTAAATCAAAAGCGACACGATTGCTATTCACCTGGTCTTACTTTTTATGAGCCAATCAAGCTAGGAAACAATAGACTAGTTGTGCGTAGATTGGGAAGTTTCTAATGAACTTTGATGCTTCGGCGGCAAAAGATTGGACTTGGCTTTCAGTAGTTGAAAAGAGGAGCCTCAGATTTGTTGGACATTGTTAGCGGCAGGATGCATACCTTGTAGATTTGGAAGAACTATGTGCAGCCCCTGCGTTTGTTATATTTTGTTGAGCACTATACGATCACTTCGAACACTAGATTCTCGATTACAATTTTATTAAAACGTGTTTAAGGGTGACACAACAGAGGTCGTAACCATGGCGTGTCCATTCAGGAACATAAGCGGCTGGCAAGTTACACACGTGCCAATTATCTCATCGAGCACATCTCGACCGATACTAACAGATCATCGGGAGCCCAGTGACTACTGGCTATATTACTAGTGCAAATTCGTTGATTGTGATTTCTTTCCGGAATACCGAGTTTATACTGCTCGAACAGAAACAAAAAAGATGGAGACAAAACATACGGGGTCAAAGTGCTAATAACGTTACCAAAGTACTCAACTTCCGGCCAGAATGAATGTCATATTAAATGTCAGCTGGGTAATTCTATTGTTCATCAAAAAGATGAGTATGGATTAATATCCTACGGGAGATTTCAAAGACTGGAATAGCAAGTAGAATTGTGCTGCTTTTTACTTGAAGGTGAAAGTGTTAAGACAATAAAATATTTCTGTGGATAGTCTAGTTATGATAAGCATAAGAAAATAACAGCTTAGGGCAAGTAAATCTTTGTCAGCAGGACACTGTAACCGAGCGTCTAGATGATGAATTTATTACACAGCGAGATTTATTTACATACAAGTGTTAGGAAGAATCAAAAGGAACCTTGAAAATATATGACACATTAAATTGTTTGATAAGACGAGATAATGATAAATACCACGGAATTTTGGTTACTTTAAATTGGCCAACCTTCAGAAGTAACCGTAGCACTCACATTTACACAGGCCTTTCACTCATTCCACTTCACTCATTGTTACAGCTACTGAAGAGCGCATATTTGGACTCCGATCACTCATTACTTAGTCAGTTGTATTAATTACATTGCTGTTGTTTTCACTTCAGAAACGATGGAATTATCGTATGCAAACACAACCGCATTCGCTTGTGCGCAATGCTCAGAAAGTTTGGTTGTCTTGTGAGAAGACATTAAATGGCTTGCTATTCCCAAATGATGACCCCACGAGTATGACTTCTTAGTAAGTTGAAATCCGAGAGATCATTAAACCGGATGAGCAATAATTTGGCTTAGTAAAATGTGTCAGAGGGTTTTGTTTGAAATAATTTAAATATGGCACAAAGGCATTTGCCGTTCTGTCATTCTTCTAAACGTTTTAGTCAACGCCTTTCAAAAAGAAGCACTAGATTAGAAGTTTTATCCCGTCACAGTCTGTCAGTATTGTGTACTTACAGTGCATACTTACAAGTGGACGTGTCTGGGCATTCTTATCCAATAATTCACTGAGACCTACTAAATACATTTTTATCAAATCAAACAATGAATTTAGTTATTGCAACCAAATCGATTTCAACTGAAAATGGAATTTTTGACAAATAGTTCTTCTCTGATTTAAAGACCTATCATTGCTTGTTATGAAAATTCTGTGTGCTCATCAGGGATTTCGGCGGATCATGGCCTTAAATCATGTCAAAACAGTCTATCCCGTGGATTACTTAATGAGGCCAGCAGGACACAATTTGACTGATGAATGACAGTTCTGAGCTCTCGGAATTGCCTTGTTGTTCAGGTGGTAGGCCACTTGTCTCCTGAGAGCATGTCGTTTCTCTCGCTGATCTGAATCCAACCAGCCTTTCAGCAAACTGGGCGGATTTTTCATCAAACATTTTCTAAAAGACTTTTATTACACCTTTGTCTTACTCTCCGATGTTTATTAGGTCGTCGGGTACTTATTATTCTGCTATCATCTCACAACATAAAATTCGCAAAAATGGACTTTTTCGGTAATTCTAGAAAACAATGGGAAAAACCTACAGACAAAGATATTTACTACCCAGTTGTGAAGAAAACGATGAGCGTGGGCTCAACGGTTTATGTGTGAGAAAGCTCAAACTTGTTTGCGAGATTATTCTAAAGGCATACAAATATGAAAATATTGGTCATAAATGTTGATATTTTCAGTGTTCTTAAAACAGAATGTGTGAGCTTTAGTTAAATGTGATAGAATCTTCTGAATGTGTGCACAAACAAAACAAAAAGCTTGGAGGCAGGAAAAGTTGAAAAAAGACATACTTGATGAAAGATTGCCCATCTGAGTTGAGATCTGAACGACAGCTACGTTTTGCTAACTTAGTCGTTGAGATAACTGCTCCGTTGACCTCATATTAGGCATGTCTGAAGCATCGTATGAAAACGCACAGCCACGTCTGCTTGCAACTGATGATCAGATGGCCTGATTGTCTCAAAAGAATGCACAGAAACTATCTTCTTTACTCCGGTCCGTGACCCAGAGACCCGGACTTTTACCCAGATTAAAATTACAGTACGATATTTTAACACCCTGATTACTGGTAAGCAGTTCTGTATGGTTGATCTGTATGAAATTCACTAGGATATGCACTAGTGATGAGTTCTTACAACAACGAAACTTCAATCTAGTGCACCTGTTTGGGAAAGAGGATGGCTGGATATTTATTAGGTTGTTAAGGCTGAAATAACGTATGCCTGATCTTCAGTCAGTATTATCACATCATCCTCCGCCACTTGTCAGCTATTTACAAAAGCGCTCATGAACCACGATTAAAGTCCTCAACATTGTTGCTCGTTCCGTTATTATTACGAAGTCCCCATCTATTTTGAAGGAAACACGTTTGAATATGATAATAGTCACTGTTTTCACTATACCATTAAGTGATTTTGAGGAAAATACAAGGTTAATGTAATTGAAAAGTCTGGTAAAAGGTTTATGGCAGTAATCATCGTGGGCTTTATGATTCGGAACTAATTCCTTCAAACTCTAAATTGTAAGAGACAGAATGATGGGTGTATTAAGTGTATAAAAAACACTGCAAATGGTTAACGTCTGACCTTAGTTTTACACCCAAACAGACTTAATATTCAGTCTTTTTCGAAAAAGCTATCGACATAACTTTTACCTTTGTTTAAGCTCATAAGTAGCGCATCTTCCTTCAATCGCTTGAATATGGATTACGATCTTTGTTTGTGAGGTGAGCTTGTTATCCACTGTGGTGAGTGAACTATGTATGCTTACTTTGTAATATGTGCTTAATCTCGCAACTTACAGTGCACATGCTTGGAAACTGTAGGTAAAACATCTACTTCCATATTTGGGATCAATACGTTTGTTCTGTGAGTCAATTGTTACTACCGGTAAAAACTAAGGAAGTAGTTATCAGACCACTTTGAATAGCAGTGCTATGAATCTGAAACAACAAAACTTAATGAGGTGACTCCCTTCCAAAGTGAAGTAAGTGTTCGTTACATGACATCTAACAGTAATTTTTGGTGCCTGTATAATATTTTTAGTCATGCCTATAGGACACTGTTTCTCAAATGTACCGGCTTCAAAATAATTGGTTTGTTTGAGTACAAATTCGTTGTGATTATGATCCATACGTTCACTTCCACAGTCTGGTCTAGGTTATGTGCAAATTAATACAAACACATTGTACGTTATTGTAAAATCCGCTTTTATGAAAATAAATCTCAGAACTTATGGTATTGTCTTGGCTAAAGATAAAACTTCCATTACCATCTGAGCAACAGTGTTAAAGACATGTGTCTATTACAGAATGATCTGCCATCCCCATAGTTTAATCAGTTCATTGGTCCCTTTTTGGAAACGTCTACTCTGAATTGCCAAATATTTACGACTAAATGTTTTGGCAATTACCTCTTTCTATTCACCCCATAGGGCGTGCAAGTCGAATGCTTAACGATTACGACCTCTTGAAGTGAAAGTTCTGCGCTTTTCTTGATGGTACAATGTAACTGAGCACTTCAGATGCACGTGAATTCGTTTGACTTGGTGAATAGGGAAATTTGCAGCAGCTTTCGTTAATTTAGGCTTGGCTTATCATAAACTGGTGACTGATCATTCAGTTTACATCATGGGGTCTCGGTGTACTCTTACCTGACGGTCATTTGAAGTGGTATGAGAAGTAAATGAAAAAATCTTTTAATCAGCGTTCTAAAAATCTGTTATCTTGACCGTTGGTAATACATAGTAGGACGTGGAATGCGCTAAAAACTACTGACAGAAAATCTAGATCTGTCCAACTGCATTGGATTCAAGCACACACTCATTCTCATCTTCTTAAATGATGGCAGCCTTGCCCTGTTTTTTATTCCGTGAAGTATGGTTGGCAATACTACAGTGTGATCTACGTTACTGGCTTTGGTGTTTTCCAACTAATGAGCCCCGCTAAAGCGACTCACAGCAGCAAATGTGGTGCTCTGCACTGCTTTCTGAATACATACTAATCACTGTTACGCAAACCGAAACACAAGATCACACTGTTTTACTGTACAATGTAGGCGTCAATGACATTTAGTGGCCTAAAAAGTGTTTCTGTCCGTTTTTATCCTTCTTCAATGTTGTTACATTATTCAGGCTCAAACAATAGGAGCATCTGTTTGTGCACATGGCGTATCATTTTCTACAAACAGAACGTTTTAAACTAAAACCAACAAAATACTTCCAGCATCAGAACAGTTTCCTATTTAGTTTACATACTCTGTTCATTTCATATTAACCAATTTTACCTGTTCACTGAGCAACCTTTTGTACGACAGTAGACATCTGTAACCTCAGTCTGATCGAGCTTTTCTACTGGAGGACTAGAAGACCAAGTCGTTAAAGTCTCTAGTTTGGAAAAGACTGTGTTGTACGGTAAATTGAATGCGGCTGTGCAATTGGATGTTTCTCTATTTGCTTATGCTCTGCATGAAATCAACGGTCACCTCAAGCTAATATGCGCCGAACTGCAACTCTCTGTTGAAGAGCAGATTTACTTTATTGGTGGGATATGACAACAGAGTAAAACATTAACCAAAACTGTCCAGAATAATTCAGTACTGGGGATCAACTGATGTTAGTGGCAAACTCATTAGAGTCAAATATTCCGATTGACCACATTTTCATTATAAGGTGTGCGTTTAGAAACACAACATCTGTATTGTAATAAGACCAAAATCCCGAGCTATTAATGGAGCCATCTTGTTGTTGGATTATTTTTGAACTTCGGCTATTACATTCAATGAAAGCTACACAGTCCGTGCGTTTGCCGCCAAATTATATGTATGACTAAAAAAAGGGTTTTTAAGGCTGAGTGACTGTTACATCTACTGTGCTCACAAAACTGTACTCGCACAGCTGCATTGGACTTGAATAACTCAGATACATCCAATCTAACGTATGATTTTGTATATGTACAATGTACCTACACGTTTCGTACATGGTACTGTAACATATCTCTCGGAAGCATTATTCGTAAAACCAATGAAGAAACAAATGAGGACTTTGGTTCATAACACTATAGGTCCCGATTTCCAATGCATGTTTTTTTTCAATACATGGTTAGCGTAAAAGTAGGAAAACTTAAGTATCAGGCACAGACGGACACCGTGACATTAATCGTCATCAATTTGACACCCTACTTTACAAACCAGTTCAGAAAAAGAACTAATTTGAACGGAAGAACCGGGTACAATTCATAACTGATAATTAAGGCAACGAACTTGTTCATAGTAAATCTAAATCACCAATAAACTCACACTGTTGTAACAGCAAAATAGTTTCTTTCACCTCATCTTCGTTCACCGGATTGTCCAAAATTCTGTTTCTGGCTTCCACTTGGGCTTTCAGACGCTGTTGTACGACCAGCGGTACAGATGACCAGGCAGTTTCGTTCACATGAGGGATCTCCCGTAATTTCATTTGATTCAGTACACGACGTTTGAACGAATCAATGAATATGCTTTTGATTTCTGCATCCGACTGTGCAGAAGTTATAGCGTCATTAGACCTTTCTACATTGTTGCAGTTTGATAAACCATGCAAATTAGACTTCTGACAGCCGGACTGGAATGACTGTTGTTCACCTGCCCTGACTTGACTTTCCATTGAATCTTGTTGTTCAGTTACTCCGCCAAGATTGTCGTCCCGATATAATGTTTCCTCTGGACTGTTGACCGGACCATCATCCGAAGATACAGTCCATGCGGATATTGGAGGCGCAAAAGTTTGTAAATTTCGTGCCATGCGCCGTTCCGGTCGTTGCTGTAAGTAGTAGGAAGCGGGGCTAACTAGACGCGGCCTACGAATCAATGCGTCCGTCATAAGAGACCCGTGAGCTAACTCCGCGAACACGATCAAACCAAGAATGATATATGTAGCAACGTGTGTTGCGGACTTGTGCATGTACCCAGCGAAGTCCGTGGCTGATGCGACTGGGAACGATCGAGTTCGTCTACTGGCAAATAACGGCGGCAGGGTCGCAGTGTGTGATATTAGTTGCATCTTGAAAAACGTCAGGTTTTCCATTAATACAAGTCAAATGTATCCGGTGGGGTTCGTTTTGAGATCGTTCCTTCAAAAGTAGGCAGTCTGAGAAAAGAGGTCCTATCGAATGTGATGGGTTAACCAGGAAATTTATAGAGTGCTTCGTAAGGTACATGCTCCTTGCCCACTGGTTTACATACAGTGGAATTTTTGACGGGATTGGGGAGAGAGAGAAATATTTTTGATACTGATGAGTTCACGCACGCTCTGAATAGGTGAACGCTGACTGGTAGTCGATCAACTTTGAATAACAGCAATACCCTTAACCAAAACAAATGGGGGCAGGTGATCAAACAGTATGCTGGCGGTCTTGCTCAAATTGTTTTGTGAAATAAATTTTGCGCCTGAAGAAGCCACTGTCGAATGTGGGGTATTAGTTCTGTAAATCCTCGTGAGTGGATTGGCGGATAAGTGTATTTGTGCACGGGAAAAACAGACAGGCGATGTGCGCGCATTTGTGTACATGTGTATGCATGTGCACATGGTCATGGTTACTCGCCCGACTAGACATGGGATTGAATTGTATTACTATACCCAGTCTATCTCGGTACATCATATGAGAATACAATGACATATAACTTCCGATTTAAGCGATCATGCTGAGACATCAGTAGAACGAAGAGGTGAGCAAACAAGTAGTCGTCTGTTAACCGAACAACATGGAAGTTAGAGCTCATTAATGCTTTATCACCGCTTTGTAAAGCGGCAGCGAAAATTTACGGTCAGTGACAACAACAGTATAAAAGAAACGATAATTCACTAGCTTCCAGCCAGTGGATGACATGGAATCGCTTTTCTCGGGGGCCGTCTTATTTTGACGAGATTTCACGAGTATGACCGGAACAACACAGAACCAAGATGACCGATCATTTTGAAACTGTATTACAATGAACTACTTTCACTAAGTTACAAATTTTCGTGAAGCCGTACCATTACAACCGTCAATAGTGAGAAAAACTGAGTGTCATTTCGTAGCATTTGGTATTGTTATGGTGAAACTTAGTTGTTTGAAGAATCCAAAAGTTTCTTTGAAAACTAACTGTTATTTACGGCGTGAAAACTCAGTGGTCAACACCATATCTTTTAAAACGACTGTGATTTAACCCCTAAGCTTTGGTTTGAGAACTGATGGCCACATAACAGTGATTTAGTGTCTGTCGAACATGGTGTACAATATCCAGTTTTCGTCTACGTTCGGTTACGGTGTAATTCTGAGAACATCACAAATGAAAAAGTCACATCATGATGTCATTCACCTAATCTTCGTCACAACAACCAATCTTAGACACCCTGTTCGTGTTTCCATATGTGCACATTAAGAGCGTTGAAACTTTCTTGGAGTTATCGTTGCCTGCATACTTCTTGTGGCAATTTTCTTCCAAAAAAGAAATTTCACCACTACTATTAGCACCGTTTGTTAATTCGTTAAACAGAAGACCATCTTAGAAACACATATGAACAAGTTTCAATATTTACTGTCTTCCAGGAAACTGCGAAATTTCTTCCTTTGTCAGTCCAAATGAAGCCACTCACAAAAAATAGAAACGACGATATCGTAAATCAGAACTGGCTAAAGTGGGTCATTCCATTCTGTCAGCTGACGACCATTTCTGATCGTGGAGAACAAACTCATAGTCATTGGTAAGGACCACAGTTGAAGTGACCAACTATAAACTGGTATAAGTCTTAACGTGAATCACCACATGGGCTTGCAGCGCATCAGTAATATGATATACGCTATGTGCCAGGAAATCAGACCATTACAAATAAACGACGGTGGAACTGACATGACTTGAAGTAAAGTGTTCGGGTTCACTATTCAGCTTAACACCCAATAACCAGTAATTACACTTACTGAACTGACCATTCATTACCTTTCAACCGGGCTGTCTAGCATTTTCTTTTAGCCTTCGTAAATCCACAAATAATCTTCAAGTGCATAATGTGCTTTATTTATTTCAAATTGATGAGAATGAAACAAGTTGAAACTGTTCTTCGGTACCGTCATTTAAGCCGGATTTCTCCTCAGCCCCCCAAATAGCAACCCGACTGTTGTAAAAAGACTTTTGATGATCATTCAACGATTGTATTAGTTTATGCAAACTTTTCCGTCACATTTTATCATGATGTTTACAGTATGACGCAATTGACTAATTATTAGTTTTCTACATACATATCTGATTTTATCTTTGTTAACATTGGGCGCTAAAACCCATGGACAAATTAACTTTCAATCGGGAGACCCGGCGATTACACTGGTTTCCCGAAATTCATTCATGAAGTTTAACATCAGGTTGTTGTCCTGTCTTCGTACCTGTCACAAGCTTTACTGACCTGTTGGATACCGTGACATAATTCCTCTTCGTTTGTGACTTCTTTGACTGTAAGTAAAATTTTACCGCCTGTTGCAAAAATTAATGAGGGAAGAACCAGGAATATCTTGCTAAATAATAATATGCTGAGCAAAACCAATGCGGGAAATATTAAAATATGACAGAATGTATCAAATAAATTAGAAAAAACCTGGGGTTATTAAAACCTTCTGGTCGAACACAAGTTTTTTTGTCAATTTGTGTTATCCATTTATAACCAAACATTTCACCAACCAGGCTAATAAACAGTGCGTATAATCGTCACAGAACCAGCCTAGCCTAAACATAGGAGCAAATCTTGTGTCTGGCACTTATGTCACGAATGTTTAGGTAACCTCATGTACCATTTTCTCGTGATAATCAAGAGAGCAAAGACACTCAGCTGAGCTCACAGAGTAGTGACAAGTGGGTTATTTTATTTACACTATGCATTAGATGAGCGTACATACTTGCAGCCATCCACTAGCATGAAAACTCAAAGGAGGGACTGGTCATGCACACATCATTGGGTTTACGTCAGTATGGTAGACATGCAAGAGAACAGCTAAGCATAATTTGACGGTACCATACCGTTGGTCCAAATATCGTGTATGTGACCGTATATGACTGAGGGATATTATCCTGTGGACTGTTTCGGGCCACAAATGCCATAAATATCATTCTATTTTGTTTGGACCAGTAATCCGTAGCCGGTTTTAAACGTCCCCTGCTTCAATCTGCTACACGGTTCTGTGATCATTAGTTTCAACCAGTTTACCGAGACCAATTAATCCTCCGACAAATCATCGCGGGAACAGTTCACCCCTTAAAATTATTTTCATGGACAGTTTCTACCTGGTCATTTTAGCCCGGAGACAGGTCATCAAAGGAATGATAGACTGAAGAAAAATGTGAAACTGAACCGGAGTAATGTGAACAGCGTATGCTTGCGACAGTCTTTCTAAAAGCGCTATCCTAATACCGTAAACGTAAACGTATTTCGAAGAATCACATTATCAGAACATCAGGCGTTTTCAAGAGATTATTGTTCGTTTGTTCACTAGGGTAATATAAGCGCCAGTACACCAGTCGTAAAGTTATTCGTTAAGGTCAGTTGAATTTGCTGTCATTTACTGTCACGGGAATCCGTTGGTTTAGAATATTTTGGGTTGGAGACGAGTTGCTTTGAGATGATCCATACTTCGAAATACTATCCATGGCATATATTTGCTGAAGATGATTATTCCCCAGGGAGAATTTGTCTCACCAAACTGGGTGTTTGGTGGTAGCACCCGGAACGATTAGGTGATAAGACTGGTCGTCTGGTGATTCTCATCCTGCGGTTCATGTGCCCAAGAAAACGTGATGCACCTGAGTCACCAGATGTGTGTTGAAAACAAAATGACCTATTTGCAAACGTCCCAATAATTCAATAATATGTGAACCTGTGTTTGTGCTTGAAGTCGCACGCTTAAACCGATTTCAACGAACAGGCCACACAAGTGGCCCTTCACGTACTTACAACATGTGAACAAACACCATTCCATTCTGCCATCTCGATGGAACAGTTGAGAGGATGTGACACATCGAGTTAAAGTTGACGTGGCAAGTTTGATCAGTTACAGATCAGTGAACATTGGGAAGAAATAGTCACTGAAAGAGAGGATGAATAAGGATAAGCGGATATAGTAATCCAATAACCTGCCAACTGTTGAGGAGAAACCACAGTTCACCAGCACACGTCTAACAAGCACCGATTAGCAGAAAAAGTATTGTGAATACTAGTGGGCAAGCGAAGTTCAAATAGGATGAAGAATTGTCGCGAAGTGTTGACATTCCGATGTGTTCTCACCAGTCACAAACGTAAAATCAACAGATTTTACACAAATTGCACACGGCAGCAAGTAGACGAATTAGCCAGATAGTTTTTACCTTTTGCGCGGTAACAGTGCAGTATGCTAAATGATGAGGAGAATGCGTCAGCGCAAAACCGGCCGATGTTTCTCTATTAACACTGCCTTATTAATCGCTAGTGATTTCGACTCACGATTACACAACAATACCCCCCGAACGATATGACAGGCTGAACTGGGTGACCGGTTGTTATAGTGCGTTTGGCGATCTATGAATCCGAGCCTGCTACAACCAGTAGGTCGTTTTAACGTTGCACTTGATAACCACTCAAGAATGTGTTCTGTCATCCGGTGACCCCTGCACCGATCCGTTCTGCTTATGCAGATTTCATTACAACTGCAAGTTAGCTGGTATATTATGCGAAAAACAGACTCTTCCGTCTAGTATAATTACTATGGTCAATTGAACTTCTGTTGCTTGACAGAAGGCGCAGTTAGAAAGGTGAATAGGTATATTGCAAAGCTAACTTCTGTTTGTGACTGTTTGAGAATTGCAACTATTGTCCTCTCCGTGTTGGTTTACGATAAGCAAGCTGCCGCAATGTTCCATCTTGACGTCTAGTAATACAAAAATCTAAGGATGACAAACAACTGTTAACCTCCATCTCCACCCAGTTGAAGTGTATAGGAGAAACATAGTCAATAGGTAAGTGAAACCAATAGACTTAAACAGTTTAGGTGAAATCTACTGTCGTGGTTCCCGGGTCGCTAACATCTGCTCTTAAACATGATGGGAATTCGACACATGACACTTGTTCGGAGTCCAACAAAACAGTACAGATAGTCTCTGTGTACTTTACTTTCATCCCGAATATAAAGGTTTTGTTAAGCTTTGTCATATTACTTTTTATGTGGACGCATTTTTGGCATTAACTGGTCATTTTTTATTACGCTCTTCCTTCTTGGACACTCGGTCAACACTTGTATTTTTCAACCAAGTGCGCCTGTGAGTTTCAAGATTGATGAGAATTTTTCCAACTCCCGCTTCTTGTGAGTGTACACTTGCCATTGAAACGAGCGACCTCCATCTGGCCAATAAAAACAGTTAATCTCTAACCCTTTAGAAAATCACTAGCCTCCGTTGGCAACTATCTACAACAGTGATCCCTTAATGCGTTTAACCGTTCAGTAGTTGAGTAAGATAGATCTAGAACTTCCGCCTAGTCAGTATAAACAATACATTATGCAGGAAAACCATTTCGCAGGGATGTAAACAGCGATTTTCCACGGTTCAAATGCTTTGGAATATTGTCTTCAAACAAGACCACATAATTTATGGCTTCTTCCAAATGAATGACGTTTGCGTGTCTATCCTGATTACTTTCAGCCCCTTATCTGTCTGACAGTCTTCACTGTATTAAACCTACGACAAGAACCATATGATTTGAATTACCATGCTCATTCATTAATTTCGTGTTTTGTGTAATTTCATTTTAATGTATTTCACGCTTTTAACGCGACTGGCTACAGATTAATTGTTTTTAATAATGGTGAAATGCTCACGCAATATCCTTTTGCAATTTTTCATGGAAAAAATGTACGATGAATGGTTTTTATTACTGGCATAAACAGTCGTCTTTTGCTCATTGAAAGAGGATTACTAAAAATATGTCCAAGAAAGCATGTGTACATTTTTACATGATACTGTCAATAAATTATACTAATACGATTGGTCTCATCCCGAACTTCGTCGCCTTGGTCTGGTTTGAAACAGGTATGGTCTTTGAACTGGTAAATATTAAGATGGATCCCTTGTCGATGTTAAAAAATGACGAACAACAGAATGGGACCCAACAACAGAACGTAAAATCTGGGATTTTGTGTGACATCCACTGTGACCACTATCTTCACTGATGACGTTTACAGTGCTTTCTCATGAGCAGTAGGGTCGAAGTATACCAAGTTGTTTGAACCATACTCCAGATGTGTGGCGATCCTCTGAATGGCTGATTTTTTAATGACTGAACAGAACGAAATATCTAGGATGATGAAACACAATTTTCACGTTTTTCTAATCAGTATTATTGACTTCGAAAAATGTAGACGATGTGTAACTGACCAAGAAAACCACAACATAAAAAATACAAAGTGAACCACGGTTGATACAATTATTGGAAGCTGTGAAAATTTACAGTGCTTCCGTCTACCGCTAACTCCTCCAGCTTTACATTCGGAAGGTTTTTAGATTTACATTGCGAAACATTTGCATGACTGGGAGTAAAATTCACGTCTACTGATTTCGTGAACTGATCTAATGAGAACTGTTGTGTAAATCCGCCGTATTTGGTAGGCGTGTTGACAACTAGCGGACAGATTTGTTTGAGACTATTTGAGATGGTCCATTTTTAATTTTGGACTTAATCCTAGATCCTATTATGGTGAGTTAACCAAAAACATTAATTAACTGTCATATATACATTATTGTCACTCCGGTCGCATCGACTGGAAGACACATACTTTACCTTAAATAACTGAATGTTCCCCTCCTGTGTCGTTCTTTTGATGATGATTTTGGGGTCAGCTAATGGCCTGCTAGCTAAAACGTGGCTATGCGATGAGCCCATGATGGACTAGCCTAACATTTTCGTGGTTACCACAGTTTGCTGCACATCTACACTTAATCACAAATGTCAGATAAACCTTCTGGGAAAAATTAGAGGCAAAATTTTCAATCTGGCTTCTGGATCAGTGACTGTCAGATACCAGTTAACCTGTATGTGCTTACCATGGTTAAACATATATAGCTTTTCTGTCAGGCTAATTCAACACGCTTGTTTAAATATTTCAACGGGGTAAGTAAACACAATTCATTGCATCATTACCAGAGTGTACTGCATTTTACCAGCTAAGCTCCATTCCACAAGATGACATAAAATGTGAACACAGAATTCATAAAGCCCTGGTGGAAAACCTACAAACTGGACGAAACTGCGAGTGCGTGTGCAGTCCTGGAGGCCTTTTGAGAAAAGCAGAAATAGAAGAAAAATTAGCAAATAGTTTCAATTCCAGTGGCTCAACAACTGTACAGTTAAGAATGCTGGGGTTAATACTGTTTTCTTTCGAGGTGATTAGTTCCACTCTCCAAATCCCGCATGAATCTGGCGATGAGCGAAAAAGTATCAAATGTTTGTACTTTCCAAAAAAGCAACGTGGAACATACGACGGAGTCGGGCAGAACCTAATGACAAAATAAACATTAGAAAGTTGACTTTCTATCAAGAACTCAGTGACGTAACAGTCAAACACATTCAGTGGGGGGTGCATTACTTAATTAACAAGATTTAACCATTCGAATTGCTGTCAGGCATTCAGAGTCCGAAGTTTATTTCAGCGCATCAAACCAGGATTGATAGGTAGACATGGAACTACTTGTTTCCAACATTTGTTGATGCAGTATCCGTTACAGCTGTGAGAATTGTGTCGTTTTCCTTATCACTGTTTTGTTGTAAGGTCAACCTAATCAATCAGGGTTATTTGGTTGATACCAATTGGTTATATTTGGCTAAGTATATCAACCGAACTGTCAACGAGTGTTAGTATCTGTTTTCTCAACTGGATGATCAACTAGATAATGTAAGTTTAGTGCTTTCCACATGAGAAAACCAACCCAACAGAAATTAGTTGATTTGATTTCACAAACTAGATCTCTGCCAGTTATATGCATGAACGAGTAATCATAGACTACTTTCGCAATTCCGTGGGAGTGAATTTTGTCGCTGATCTCAGAAATGACATTTCGTACTTCCCGAACATACATTAGCAACGTACCGGGATGTGATGTGATGTGTCGAACCGTACAACCCCCTTGTCTCAGCAACTTCCAGATTGTATGATCGTACCGTTTTCTGTTAGCTGAGTTAAACTGGACATGGGGCTCGATGAGAGAAGACGGTCTTTGAGCTCCATCCTCTTTTTACATCAAGCTCTAGGATCATCGGTCCGGGTACATTCTTGAATCGTTGGTGAAGACTGAACAAAATTGGGTGTGTTTTATTGGGTGATGGCTCTTTGGTGTCACTACTCTGTGGTTACTAAATGTCACATTAATGTTGGCTTTACCAGCTTTTTAATGCTTTAATTTCTGTCGTTTTCTTTGCTTGACAATGAAATCTTTTTTGCGACTGCTTCTAGGAGTGAACAACGCAAAAATATTTGACTCTACATGAGATGAGAAACGCTGTGACTGTGTGTCTGATGGTCCATTTGAATGAAAACAGCAATCCACCTTACATCATTTGAAAAAAACATTTCAAATCCATGACAAATCTGTGTTTTGAGAAAATAAAATATAGACGGGTGAGTGCTGCTAAACCGTATAGATGCAATAAGTGGAAGATCAATAATCATCAGCTTTGACAGCGGTCAAATTTAGTAAGAAAGTATGAAAATTATGGACTGATTTTCACATTTACGTCAGAAACACAAAAGTTTCACCTTTGTAAAAGTCGAACAAAGCAAACATTAACCATAAGAGGTTCGGTCTCAGAGTGTACAAGTTAATGCACATATTAGAATTTTGTTAACAGGAATGTCTTTATGACAAACCGGATTAAGAAAGTTGGTTAACGTTTCATCAAATCGAAGGATTGTTACAAATTTTTCATGCTCAGCAAAATGATGCAAAACAATTTGTTATCTGCAAAAATTAATCTAAGTCATGGTAAGTGGTATTTGGATTTAGCGAACATCACAAAGAGGAGTAAAAAACGATAAGTAAACGACTAAGAAGAATGCTCATACTGTATTTATATGGTAAACGACTGAGTGGTATGAGCTGGAGAGACGCGCAACGTACTGAACATGAGTTGATAGTTTTACAACTCTGCTGACATGGATTGTTGAGAAATGAACCATATTGTAGCTAAAAGGTTTCCAATAAAGCACGATCTTTACTGCCCAGCTCGCTAGTTACCATGCTACTCGGACGCTCGCGTTTATGAGTCAGAATTCGAGCCCACAACACCTCGCGATTTCCGCTCACACGTCGTGTACACTTCTGCCGGTTTATGTACATGACCTACGCTTTTCATTGGGGGGTTTCCCGCCTGCTACTCATCATCCGTTGGTCCGACCTCGTTGGGCGATGGCTCGTCCGGTCGTTAGTGTTGTCCGCTATCTATCTACTTTGAGCGTTGACCGTATTCCGCGACCATGTTGAGATATTCCTCTGTGTGTTAGAATAATCGCGCCTCCGATTTGGCCGTCTATCCCATTTTCCCTGCCATATCTCCCCGTTGATCCGATATAGTCGAGCGATAACTCATCGGGTCTCCCAGGCTCTCTCCGATCTGCTCGTTATGGGCTTTTCGACATAATTCCCACGTGTTGAGATATTCAGTCGAGTGTTGGCATACTCGCACCTTCGGCTTGATAATGCACCACAATATGAAACTCTTACTTCAACTATCGATTGATATACAACAAATACACAACAGATAACGGAACCTTTCATTATAAACACAAATGGGTATACATTTGCCGGAAAGTTTCATATTTTGGATATTTTCGGGAAAGAGTATACCACTGTCACACTAATAACGATATCCCATAATTGGGGATGAAAAGAACGAGTTAACTTGACTTCGACCACCATAAAAATTCGGACAAATAGAGGAACTAAGGTGTAGAAGATTTAAGTTTTACATTAACATCAGCTATCTAGTGTGGGAAGAGTATTCTGTCACGAATTTTCATGGTTGCTACATTAAGTGAGAAGGCGAATCATGAGAGAGTTCTGTTGTACTACAGTTTAGATCATTTAGTAAATGCATAAGAAACTTGTTCTAGAAGGCGGTATATCGAGTGCTGACGAAGAAACAGTCAGCTTAAAAATCATTTCTGAAAATTTGAAGGCGATAATTATAGTTGATATGAAATGCAGTCGCCTTCTCCTTGTCGGTAAACTTACCAGGTTTACGAAAAGGGACAAATGTGTTGTCCAAGAAGTGCATCCGAAGAAGGCAGTAAGAACAATGCTTGCAGAATTCTCCAAAAACATACACTAGTAAGACAACCTTTTCTAATATATACGTGTACACCAAGTACTTAACGGTAATGTATATGTTAAGCTAAATTCTGTAAAATATGGTGATTCCGAAAAACATTTTCTTCACATCAAAACTGTCGTCACAACTTTGAGTACTCCGTAAACATTCCTCTGATTATGTTACAGTTTCATTCAGGGTCCTATAAGGTATAATCCTGACAAAATTGTGACTCGCCATTCACCCGAATAACCGTATGAAAACAGGTTATTTTAATATTGTTTGAGTAAGTCAAGCGTCGTCTAAATAAACTTCAGGCAGTTAACTGGTAGGCGTCATCCAAAGATTCGACTGCTGAAGCGTAGAATGGAATAAAGTTTCAGTAAGCGACCTCCTAAGTTCCAGCTATGAGAATCTACTACTTTACAAGGCATAACTTTTACAAACAGTTAACAGTTTTCACTGAGGTTGATGTAAACTACCGTATAGTCAAGACATCCCACATACTTATATCATAATGGCTTTCTTTAAACTATACTTTAATCAGCAAACATCGACGGTAGAAATTTCATTGTATTTCAGGTGTGTAAAATAAGACAGATATGTAACTTAGTTACTTCAGTACAAAATTCGTTCAACTGTGAAATAATGTAAGAAATTCTTAGGTACACTGAAAATTGGTTTAACTTTTCGCGTGCAAAATTCACAACTAGTGATTATGTGAACCCTGTGATATACCCCACGTTTGATCACAATATACTTATCATCCAAAGGAAGAGTAATATAAAATGATGTTTGCAGCGAACCCATATAGTTCCTCTAATTTGTCCCATATTGGCAGTCTTAACTAACTTTTTGGTTGGTACAACAGAAAAATGGTGAGCAAGAATTAGCAAAATTAGTCACAGAATTTAACAGTGACAACCCCATCAAAGCTACAAAAGCCAACAGGTCTGTGAGTTATTTGCCGTAAAAATATAGAAACAACTCTTACGCTCCACCGGGGTGGCAGGGCCAAGTGACTAGAAAGGGGCGACTCAATAACAAGCCACGGAAATAAAACGGGCACCAACCACTGTTTCGGAAAGTCATGACAATAAACCATATGGCTATACAACGGCAATTTATGTTTACTATTTTACATCAATTCCCAAGACAATCTCAAACTATTTGCCGTCGAACGATATTACGAGGTGGCAGCAACAGTTTTGACTTCCAAACAGAAAACGCTGCGTTAATGATTTATGTTGCATTCCCTACACAAATCAAATTATATTATGCACAAGATTTTGAATGGGATGACTAGTCTACATTCCGAGCGGTGTATGTAGGTTCATAGATGTTACAAAGAATAACAAACGAAACAGCTCGGTTTGTGTCACATGCGCAGATTTGGTAAACTTGAAACAACTCATATTGATGAGAGATTCTGTTTGTAAATAACTCAAATGTAAGAACCGCATTGGAATCTCGACAACTTTATGTACCAGACTGCATTCTTCCGTTATCATAAACTATTTTCTGCAACCTGAGAAAGGTGATAGATGCAAATGCACATAATAAACTAGGCAAGCGAGCTGTATACTTACAAAACTATCGTTTTGTATGATGGTTAGTGCAACGTTCGACTTAGTAATAATACATGCTAACAGTTTCATCTTCAAATTTGAACAAAATCGGCCGAAGTGTTTTGTACGTTTGGTGTTCCCGGAGGTTTGACTAGATACACTCCAAAAATAGTTGTATCCTTTTTGTTTGGCAGAACCTGCTGTGCCTACTACGTCACTAGAGACAGCAGTTCTGCTTTTCAAACTAGTGAAAAATAAGTAATGTGTGCACTTTACCGAAAGGAATTAAGCGGGAAACAACGGAATATTAGAGACATTATTCGTAATGAAAAATTTCCTATAGTTGTAAATAATGTTTCCGAGCGAATAGTTGTCAGTCACCTGAAGCAACATCTAAACAACACCATTCCCAAAAGTAACGAGTGGTCTCTTTGCTCGTCCTATTGAGAGTTCGATCGTTTCGTGTACATGGTGGATAGATTAATCAGAACGCTATAGGGTTGTCAAATCCAACATGAACTACAAATTTTAATTTGATTGCGGATAGCGGTATATTTGTTGGCCTAATCGTCAAATAGCTACCACGATGAGTCTGTGCATTCTTTGGTGGGTATGTGTACGTATGCATACACTAAGTAGCACGGAAACAAAATCCGGCGTAACACATCGTTGCGAGCATGACTGAAACGATACAAAAAATGACTGCCGTCAACACCCTCGATGTATTATTCAGAAACACATGAGAATCAATCTTGAATTTATTCAGCCGTTGTTAATTAGAGGGTTATCACTCATCCCTACAAATTTTCAAGTAGTTCAGTTTGACACGGTGGCTGTTCCGCTAATCGAGCCAGTTATATTTAGGTCACCTCAATAAATCAGTTCAGATAAACACTGTTAGGATTATTCTAGAATGATTAGGTATCTGAACCACGCACATATATCTTGTCGACAGCATTCGGCAGCGTCAATACAGAGCCTGTTGAATGCTTACAATTAAAAACTTCTGACCTATTTGAAAGCCTTGTTATTCAGCCGTCAGTAAACCGTACTGTGGGCACAATGCAACTTATTATCAATCTTTGCTTGCTGATAGTTTTGCTGTGAGTACCACTCAAGATTCAGCCCCATTTACACTCTGTTCACTTTGTTTGTATTGCTTCATTGTAATCATGTTCTGTCGTGCGAAGTGAATTCATCGTAAGTCGTTTTCGGAAATTTTGTTTCGAATGGCTTAAACCGACTCAATAGTCAGGGTTCAACAAGCGACTATTGTCTGGGATTTACAGCCACTTGTTGTATTAAAACTGTGGAATTAGTCAAGAATCATTCCAACAAAGATATGTTATAATAACCGTAACCAAAAGTACGACCATACGGTGTTACGCACCTAAAACTCTGTGAAAACGTTGGCAGTCAACCGTGATTAACACAAAGCACGTTAGTGCATTATTAACTTAATTGGTCACCCTTAAGCTCTTTATGTCAACGACTCCAGCAAAGACATGGCAGAAATTTCGATCTCTCGTTTGCAACTAGCGCTTTCAGACGAGCTCTGAACGGTGCCACACAGAAACAGGGTGGATGATGCTAGCAAACGGCAGACCAATTAGGCATAAAACATGACAAGTCTACAGACTAAATTTTGGCAAGTGCGGAAGCAAATTCATTCTGAACATCATTCAAACTTCAATGCAGATTACACATTATCACAAACGTTTCAGCCAATCACTTTATAAAGAGCCGCTCAGCAGTGCTTGTGCTTACAAACACCGGACGCTGAGCTCTGACCAACGATCTTATGAGACAACTGTGCTGATCACCGCAACATTGACCTCAGGTATGACGTAATCGATTTACCACCTAAACCATCGGCTATATTTGCTTGTGAATAACTCTGAGATTGCACGATCGGTGTGAGAGGGGGCGCAGTAACTGGCTTACAAGCTCCGATCAACAAGTCAAGGATAAGATTATGAGTTAGTCTGATAGCACAGAATTCAGTAAGGTCCACCTTAAAATACTAATCGATAGTTAGTTGCAATTGGTCGATACACCTTGAATGCTGCTCATATTTGACGGCAGACTTCGTATTCATCTAAGAGTTTCAGTTAACTCGCTACGTAAGTTAGAAGTAAACTTGACATTCAATCTGCTTAATGTGAAACCAATGGCACGAGAGTTAATGATGTTGCCTCAGAAGAACGTGGTTTGAAGTCCAGTACTTGTTCATAGTAATTATATACACCACTGACGAGACTCAGCAAGAGCAACACTATGAACCAGTGTGCTTTTTCAAAAGGGCTAACTAGTATGTCTGCCTGGATGGTAACTCTGCGAGCAATTGCAGGTAGTATTCAAATTACAACTGCCATATTTGTTGCAGCTAACCAGGAAGATCTTTGGGGACAAGTTCATCGCAACTGTCCGTATGTTTCGCGAAAACAGTTGACATAACGGAGCAATGTCTATTAGTGATATTAAGGAAAGATTCACAAGCTCTACAGTACTCTATGCTCTCCTGTTAGCAGATTTGCAAAAACATGGGACTTACATTGTGGTAGAATGCAAAATTACACAAACTCTACAAACAGCACTCTGAAGTGTGGAAGGTGTGTAATGTAATCAGAGCCCGAATTTAGCGACTACGAACAGACCAAAAGCTCAAAGTTGATTTAAAAGAAGAACAAGAATCACACTCGGATAATTGTAATCCTGCTGCTTTACGAACGACTGAGTAGTTTCGCAATGAAGAAGACCTTTTACCGCCAACAAAAGGACACATCCTAATAGTTGACTGGTTCAGAAAGTTAAGATGGGATGGAGGTAGACGAGGAATATTGCATAAAACGTTTTGTAACCTGTAAACCGATCATGAGTACTTTAAGATGATTTGTAAGAAAATGTTGATCACATATTCTGTGGAACGTAGCATCAGTGCGGAAATATAGAATACACAAGGAAGTGAACAATATGTTGCAATGCATCATATTATTGGCTGAGATGTGACAGTTTACAAACTGCCGACGGTTCACGAAATACTGACCGTACTGCCTTATTCAAAACATTACCCCAGCATGGGGTTGTCAGCATGGGATATATGGTAGGTTTTGCAAATAAGTTGTTCTTCATGACAGCCATGCTAAGTACGTATATCAAAAAAATTACAAAATTACAAATGAATGTGCGATAAGTTTGTTATGTAGCTGGCCTTTGTTCGGTACGTGTGCGATCGTCATGTTCTGTTCATAGATCGGTTGACTCACTTAGAAGATGGGGCTCAAACAGCAATACATCTCTTTCTCAGAAACAGGAGAAACCTTTAACATCCATGTTTCTTGGAGATCCTTCCGCTTTTTAAACAAGATGGTAAAATCTATCTAAGTAGTTACTTCCATATTAGAAAAATACTCATGTTTGTGAAGAAGTGTAGGTATACTAGAGTAATAGTGGTTTGACATCTCAAACTAGTTGGTGCTACTTAGCAAAGCGTGTTCTGCTCTTTTAAAACTTTCAAAGTTCATGGCAACTGTGGTTCCTGAGGGGCTTTTCGACTCTTGAAATTTTTAAACTGTTCAACCAAAAGACCAAAATAAAGTACCGAGAAGCTACGCGGCCACAATGAGGTAAGAATATAATAACAATGGTATACAAAACAAATAGACAGATGCAACATAAAATTACGTTCCATAGAAACATTACTGACGTGTAAAGACCATGTTATACTGCGGCTTAATCAAACATTATTACTATTTTCAAATTTTAAGTTAACAAGAACTTTAGCCTCAAATTACACTGGTGGACAAACATCAAGTGGTTGTTAGTTAATCGGTGATTTCCGAGTGAACAATAATCCTGCAAGTAGGGGATAGTATAGATAAGGAGAACAAATGAATCTGAGGCTTCCCTATTAAGTTAGAGAGAAAAGTTATCAATCGTTAAGAGAACGCATCGGAATGAATATGTAAAGTGTTTTACGCAGTAGTCACTGGTAACTATTTCATGACATGAATAAAACATCTCATCATTGTTCGCAGTTGTTGGGTTATAAGTATAGTTATTGGTCTCAACACTACGTATTCGGTTATTGAGTGACATCCTGTAGTGCTATTCCATATCCCTTAACATCTTACGTTTAAAAGCTACGTTACTTCGAATGGTTACAAAATCACTAAAACATCGAGATGACTGTCCTAGCGAGTAAATTGTTGCTTTTGACTTCTTGTTTGAGTTGGCCACCAGGGTTATTTGTGTGAAGCTGCTTTGACTAAGTCACAGCTTTCCATGTCGAATTTTTAGTGGTACTGGAAGAGGGAAGGTCAGCTAGTCAGTTCAGTCTTATTGTGTGTGGACGACATATACTTTCATAAATGTCTTGTGACAGTTTGCGAAATGGCTCGCCTTGATATGCTATCTGTTACGAGTCATCCTGCAAACAATGTTCGTCTTTCGTTGTTTCGCACAAGCCTTACTGTGCTTCATAACGATAATAATATAGTGAGTAAAATATTTATTATATCAAGCTCGATGGAGAAACAAGTGAATTAACGTTTGACACTGGTTAATATTATTAAACTAGCGACGTTCAAACGTCCACGAAACAAATAAATGTTGTCTTTCCTAGAGAGTAGACAATCCCAAAACATTGATGATTAAGCTATGCCTTTGTATCCTCAACGTTCCTATCTTCATAATCTCCACTCTAAAAAAAATTCTTCGCATTTACAGCAAATTTACACAATTGATGAAATAATGAGTTTGGTCAGGGGCAAAGGTTCAGTTGTAAACCAGTTTAAAAAAACATCCAAGTATAAATGTAATTCTTTTATTAATTAATCACAAAAGTTTGATCATAAAATTATTGGTGTTTCAAGATATCCGCACTAAATTTTGTACGAATGAAGTCAAAGGTTTGGGCGTCGTGTTTAACATGTCACTGTTAAATGGACTGAGAATAGCACAACATTATGAGCAAGCTGTAATACTCTACGTTTCAACCAGCTCGGGTAGCTTTCCTCAGGCGTGTTGTAATCGAAATCGATTTAGATTACAACACTCCCGGGGATGACGACCTGAGGTGGTTGAAACGTAGATTACTAGTGTTTCTTTCGTTACGTTTATACTTTAATCGGCAGACAAACTTTCAACCCACTGGTGCTCTCAAACGCTAATTTGAAGAAAATTGGTGCTTTCACAGTTTAGTAAACTCGGTAACCAAGTAAGTTTGCTAAATCGGGATTTTGACCTGTCTAGGAATTTTTAATCGCACGGTTATCGATTTAAGTTGACAGACAATTACTAAATTTCCTACCGGGACGATTGTACAACCTGATTACTATTACCCAGCGTCAGTGGTTGGAAGTTTAACTATGTTATTTCTGTCATGCTTAGTTTGAGGGCAATGGTGGATTTATAATCCCCGCCATGGCAAGGTTATGTATTACTGATGGGCTTTAACAAGAGCGAAACCTGAGTTTCGTGATTTTTCTCGAAACAGGCTGGTTGGAAAGTCAATCTGAATGCGAAGGCTGCGAATAAATGTGAATGGCATACGAGCAAAAAAATCAAATGAATGGGTAACATGGATTAGTTACATGCGTGTATAGCCGAATTATCAAATGGACAGTTAATTCCGGCAAAAGACCTCGCAGTCAAGAAATCTTCCTCTGATGGTTTATCCTACATGTGAGTTTTTGTGAAAAAAATTTTTGTAGCCACAAAGGCCAATTTTCAATGAAGTTACAAACTAAAAACATATAATGGTGTGAACACTGGTGACCGCTGAACATAAACTTCAGATCAGATCCTGATGTTTTTTTACTGCTGTCTGCTGCATTACGTATCAAAGAAGACCATGTTTGAATAGTTCTGCGATTACAAGATTGCTCAAACATTGATTCGGAAATTGCAGCCTCGTGTCAGTCACTTCGCAACGTGTGCTGGTGTTGCTTCATTCACGTGGTAACCGATGGGAAAATGAGCGGTTGCTTAACCATTTTTGCTCATTACACAAAACATCCTTGTCTCATGTCCCTCTAGATGGTGATTTGTAAACTGGCGGATGGCATTGTTCGCTTTGAGAGAACAGACTGAAGTCAATATATTGCCGGAAGTAGGTGACCACTATAGGACACACGGTGCTCTCTTTGAAAGGTTTAAGTAGCGGTTTTTAATCAAGAGGACAGCTTTTCGTAATTACTTTGTAAAAAATGACAGGCCCAATCTCTTATTCGTTATTCCGACGATAACACGGTACACAGTGCGGGCAGGGACTGATCAGTACTGATTCTGGTGTTTCAAAAATTTGACTGCTTTCAACATTTTTCACGTGCCACCAAAGTTCTTCGCTGTGGTTAGTTTTACGAAGAAATTAGTTCGGAGAAATTCGGCCGTAATAGATCGGGTTTGTTTCGAAACTGCTTAATCACAGCTACATGGTCCCTCCAAAGAAAATCACAGAAGTTTAAAAGGTGGCCTGTCATATAAAAGTTTTGTGGTAGATCGGATGCATAATCCAATATGGAGTGCACAACTGCTCGTGCTGTGTTCCTGGTCAAACGGTCATTGGTCTCATTGAAGAACAATGGCCAGAGTTAATAAGCGAAAACAGTAATCGTGCATGTTCCCTTCTGATCCATAAAATAAATAGTCTGTCCGTACAGTCAAGTTCTATGCTGGTTGATCACGAAAACCATGAAACTTGAAGTGTAGGATATTGATCATTTTATTAAATTTGGCAGAATTAAATTTCTCAAGCACTAGTACTAAATGAGGCTACTAGATATCCTGTCCTCCACGTTATATTCGGTATACATATTGTACGTATTGTATGCACGATCATGTTTTCAATGATGGCCTTACAGGATCGTTTGTCCTGCATGAGTGAGTTAATTTATTGCATTGATGTAGAGGTCTAGTAATAAAATAGGACACTGTTAGCCAGGTTTCATTTGTAGCCAGTGAAAATGAGCTACAGAAACAATCAAGAAGCTTTTAATGCGGGTCGCCTCCAATGTGTATGCCGAGAGAGTAGCACTGCGGTACTAACAATTGGTTCATCTATGAGCACAAAGAGTATTCAGCATGGACAGAGTAAGACCGGAGAAACGTCTTACAAACGTTGATCGGTCCATACAGTGTTGTGTAAGAACGATAGTTTAAGAGTTCATTAGTGTTTAGGGGGAAAATGTTGAACAAACTTGCTTTACCCCCATAAATTTCGCACCACTGAGTAAAAGAAAGAAAACAGGTCGATCGTGTATTACATGAAAAGGTCAGTTGAAGTCAAGTCAGTTTAGCATGCGGCGACGCATTTGTGGCTTACTGAAAAGGCTGACTTACAGCGTTCGAGTAGGAAGTGATTAAAAGCGAGCCATGATCTTAAACAATGTGAAACTCTACGAAAGTGCTTCTTATGTAAATGTTATATTGCAAGCTGTTCAGTCGAAATTACACACGATTCAAGTTAGATCAATAATGCGTTTTATGCTCTCAAGGGAGTGAAATCTCACGTTTCTATGTACTGAGAATAGTTAACTCAGTTTGCTTGAGTCACAGTATAGTAATAATAACAGATATGAACCTTATGGAAAACAAGCCACGGAAGACAAACTGTGCACAGTACATTTGGTGAAAACCACACAAACACTGACAAGTCGACTGGCCAAGTGATATGGAATTTAGTCAGATTTTAAACGCTGGACATTAGAAAATACTTTCTGGAATTCAGCAGAGACATCAGCAACACATGTTGATCGTGTCATTTCGTTTTTCAAGGTACCGCTCCAGATATTCATCACAGAGTAGTCAAGATGTGTCCTGATTATTTACACGGAGGTGAGGACATGCATTAGAAAGGTTTGCATATTAAATGCTTTTCATAAACGAAGATGGTACATCAAAACTTTAAGATACACTGAAACAAAATGCGAGATTATGATCAGCTTTACAGTTCAGACAAGCTATACAGGAAAGTTGGAAAAGAAAATCTAGTAGGGTGTTTTATGACTGAAACCACATCAATTATATGGTTGCTTACAAAAGTGTGATCGTGAACTGATACTGACGCAATAAAGCGTGAGGATAATAACGTCGGGAAGGGTGCATTCTTTGGAATACCATATCTAGTGATGAGGCTTGATCAGTGAAATGAATAGATTAGCTTAGGTGCGTGGAGTGATGCACAAACACGATAACTGAAATATGAGTTTGACATTCCTCGCTAATTTACTAAATGGCTCGCTATCACCTCTTTCAAACGCATCGCCCTAATCTAAGGAATATACGGAAATGGGTTTTGGTTTTTCAAGATGCAATTAGAGAATAAAGAATCAGCTAAGTGAGAGTATCAAGTGTTAAGCGTGAACAACGATAAGCGTGCCAGCTAGCATTCGTGATGTCATTTCGTATAATAATCAGTTTTTCGAACATTTTCGATGTCGTAGGCGTGTATGTTATCGGTCGTTCTTGTTTCAGAAGGTGATGGTTTTCTTACAGCTTATACACAGTTGGCAATTTTGCACGATTTGGGACATCGTGAGGATAATTAACCCACAGTTACACAATGATTGGAGGAAATTCTCTAAAATGAATCGGTTAGCTTGCTTTGTAAGACTTCAGCCGGTTATATTCTCTAAAACCAACTGAGATCTCGAATGGATCAGGGAATCGCCAAAGATAGTTGTTTGAGAGCTGAAAATATGTTATTCGCAAGTCTGTTAATACTATAATGGAAGTCCGACATTGAAAACTGGTTTTTGGTAGCAGAGTTTACTTCAAGCTAATCAAATCGCAGATCTTTCTCAAACTACTCAAAAACCTATTCGTCAGATTAACTGAAGTCGATGATTAAGACTTATCCGAGGTACCCATATTTCGGAGCAACCAGCTGGAGCTAACAGATCAGCTCTTGTGTTGTTTGGATGCGACTGGACGGTCTTTTTCTTACTCGCAAACGGAAGTCTTTGAACATTTAGAAATGACAAGTCGGTCGTATGTGATATGGGCTAAAATGAGTAGTGGTCAACACAGCTGGCTAAGACGAGGATAAAATAAGGTGAACAATTTTAAAAACAATCTTACAATTTTTTTCAGCGGAATAGTTTATCAGAACAAAAATCCACAGAAACAAAACGAGTGATGTTCAACCTGAAAGCTCTAAATTCACCACAACTCCTATATAACTTTACACTTGTTTAAAAGTACAGCCACGACATATAAATAATCAACAGTTTTCCGGCCTCCATGATTTTTGAGATACAAATTCCATTTTAAAATTGAAGGCTTTCTGTAAAATAAATATAAACTACCTGTTTTTGTACCATCATTTTGTTTAGTTGCAAACGAACTCAAAATTACTTGACAGATTTTTCAAATTTTTCATGAAGATGACGTATGGTGTGAAGATTCTTAGACTCCAGGGGGTATTCACATAAAACTAGGGTTAGAAAAACTGGATGTTGATTTTTGGTTCACAGAAATTGTTCAAAACTATTTGGTACGTTTGACAGCGTATTCTGTTTTAGTTAGTCAGATAAAGTTCTAATGATCCCTATATTTGTTTGATGGTGTGATTTGTCCCCAGTCTTATTTAATGAAAACTTCCGCCTGAAAACAACTGAAACCGAAATAATAGCTGAAGAAAGCAACTGAGAACCATTTCGTAATGAAATAATAACTTATGAACATAATATTTTACATATTACATAACCTTGAGATATTTACCAGACCGAAACTTGAATTCTGCGTTATCTGAAAATGTATTGTGTTAAGCCATTGAATAGAAATGATTGAAGGTCAAGTGATACACTGCGCACATTAGTGAACGGTGTTTATTAACCATAATGTAATTTAATGACCGGCGAACAACTATCGTAAAAACACAAGCTGGACCGGATTATCCGATTGACTAACTTGTATTACTTATTGAAATCAGTTCACACATATTTATAATTATTCAGAGGTTTACTGACGAACAGACCGAAATTTTAATGTCGAGTAGTTAACAAGTGACTTAAAATGCACAAAATGATGATATTTCGGAATCCTTTTGTGGGTCAGACCTATACAACTGGTATTTATTTGTGAACTCTACATTTTTACCCGCACTCATATCAATTTGACTAATTTGTCCAATCCACAAGAATGTGAATTCCCAGTAGTCCTGGCAGTTTCTCTGTAGCACAAAAGGAACTCCGCTGTGACTCCTCCATTTAAAACAATGGTTTATTTTTTTTAATGCTTCATGTTTTTTTACTACAGTGTACGTGAAGTCGCTTATGGAATCTGATTCACTAGTGCACTGGAAATGTGGAAACCATGAAGGACAAAAACCAGCCGACAGTGCTTGTTCTGCTAGTTTGTACGAGTGTGCGCGCTAGCGCACGCCTGTGAATCATCCAAAATCGAACTGAAACCATAAACGTACATAGTTATAGACATGTAAAAAGTTTTTTCAGAAACTGACTTCTAATATTTGGCCATTTTTGAGTGCACACGTGGTTTTGCCAAATCTCTTAGATGCGTTGTTTTACACACTCAGGAGCAAACGTAAACCTTGGAATACTTGACTACAGATGTACCGTACGATATATTTTGCACGCGGGAATTAGTCAGCAATCGCAGTGTTATGCTGACTATAGGGCAGAAATGTGAAAATGCGACCAACGGCTGCATGTGTGTGCTTGTATGACTGTATCTAGTTGACTGTCGGTGCCTCTTCATTAGACCCTGACAACAAGCAGCAAATTAGTTTGCTTAGTTGAAGGTCACTAGCTAGTAGGGCCCATCTGAGGTCATGTGAGAGGACAGGTTGTATGGAACAAGAATAAACTTTGAGGCATTTTGGTTTCGAGGTTAATTTCACGCTGTACAAACCAGCGTCCTTGGGGATCGGTTAATCAACACTTATGCCTCCCATTTGTTTAACATTCCCACCTTTAGGTGCTTCAGAAGTCAGTACGTAGTAGTGGATGTTGGTTATTGCAACTAGAACATTCCACATAAGTGAACATAACTTTCATGTCCCTTTGGCTGTTCACCCGGTTTCATCCAAAAGAGGGTTCTCCTTTGGTTAGAACTCGTTACCAATGCATATCTTTGTCATGATCGAGAATCTAACGATGACTGTACTTTCATGAGGTGACCATGCCGTTGACCATTTGTATACGATAACTCCATAGTACCTAATATGAAACAAGTGATACGGTGATGAAACGGTTGCTTTCCTGAAGGTTGAATAGAATTCTGAGATGGATTATTGTATCCATTATGGAACGGGACAATTAATGTGATTGTTCTGAGTAACGATTTTGGAAATTTACGGTTGTGATTATTTTAAAACCAAAGTGACTGACACGTAGGAATGAGCGTCGGGTACTGGCAAACTAAAAAAGAGACCAGATAGTTTTTATTACAGTATTGAAACGCTATCTTTACTCAAGAAAAAGTGAACGACTTTGGTATGGACATAGAAATACTGTGCCTAGTCAGTCTGTTACAGGCAACGTGTGTCACATATAACCTGAGCATTCTACGTTTGCGACTAATGAGTGTAAGCGAGATGTTAACATATCACAATGTATGTGTTTACACTGAAGAGATCGTTAAAGGGAATCAAGTGTTTTAAGACACCGAGTAGATTAGACTGACGACAGAAGTACGAAAGTTGTTGGCGTGCGTTAAATGTAGATTTTGCATTTTAGAAGTATCATACCGAAAGGTTTATCATTCTCTGCACTATCGCGTTTCATAAGTAACAGACTAGGGACACTGAGAAAGGGTGTTACTCGAAAGCAAGTGGTTCGTCAATCTGTTTAGAATAAAAGAAAACACGAACAGCCGTTAATCGCATTCCCAGTAATACATTCGCCTAAACTGCGTAGTCAGAAGGAATAGCGGAGTCAGCATATTGCGTTACGAATACTCATCTTGATCTGCGTGCCAAACTCTTCTACACTTCGGTTGCTTTTCTCAGTAACACTAGAAGTGGCTGAAACGTAGTGCATTATACGTTACCTGTTTCTTTATGTCATTCCTACCCCGTCGGTTTGAAGGTTGTCAAGTGCCACTCTCAGGAGTCTTAGACACATTTCAAATAAAGGTGGGGGTAGATCTATCGGTAGAAATGGCTTGTTCAGTTATTCTCTTAGCAAATGCAGCGCTTAAATCACGCAAAAGTGGGGGTTAACTCTTACTCGTATTTTGGGTTCAGCTTATATAACTGAAAACAAATTACCACGTATTGACTACATACCAGGAAAATAGTAAATGCGATCTTTCATTCAGTCAGTGAAATTGGTCTAACCCCTAATCAACTTTCATGTGTGTACGGTGAATTGTAACTAACGGACGTAATTGGTTCAACAACAACAATGTGAAAGCAAGGGATTGGCCACTTAATTCTTAAAATGATTCAAATTAGAAACACTAATGTATTCGACAGGAAGTTAGAATCCGCTTCGAACTACTCCTGTCAGTAGGTTGATTGAAGATGAGGTGTTTTTGGTGGATGTGTGGAAGATGGTATGCTGAACCACTCCAAAAAACTTAATCTACATAAACCAATGTACTGGTTTATAATCAGATTTGTAATAAAACCCTGAGAGAAAACTCAGGAGTAAGTATTGCATTTGACTAATTGTGCTGAGAAAGCCTGATAAATACTGTATTAGAGTCTAGACTTTTGCGCGCCATCCGTAAATAACAGCCTCTCATGTCGAGCGCAATGTAGAATAATATCTAGTCGTCGTGTGTGCGTTACACATTGAACCATCAATGAGAAATGCCGAGTAGCAGCGGTGATAGTTAAATTTTTCGAATAGATCACGTTTGTTGTTGATAACAGCACTTTGATATCCCATTGTTATTTGAACGACAAAACATCTAGTTGAAGCTGGAGACGTCACTCTTCTTGTAAACAGGTTAAATACTGAAAAATTTCTCGCTTACTCATTTTGTCAACGTGCTAAGACAATTTATTCAATCGGTGCACGCGTCGTTAATTGCCCTTTTTGCTAATAACCACTTTGGTATAACCTAGTTTTGTGTCGTTTAATGATGGATCAGGCCCATTTGGACCCCGGTAGGACAGTCCGAAGTAGTATTAACCTTGAGGCATGTCTGGTGTTCAAGATCACTCTTACATTGACAGTTCAATATTAACCAGCTGATTCATAGTTCCGGTAGTCGACAACAAGCGCGCTTCATGTCAATTTAAACCTAGAGTGACATGTTACCGTTACAATTTTCTCGCTTGTTGCTCATAAACATGAATCAATCTGAAATTTTGACTGATAAGCAGAGTAATCAGTTTATACCGTGGCCCCAGAAAAATCTAGAGTGTTTTATACGTAGACGGTGCCAGTGATCGTCACGAGACACCCGACAACTGGTCCAACCTGATCAATTCTCTTATGCAACAGGCATCCAGCCATATCCGCTTGCAGCTGTTGAAATGATTATCCGGACTCTGCTTCGCGAGATAACGTGATCGCAATCGATGGGACGACGGAGAAGTAAGTAAACGACTTTATGGAGCCGAGAAAAGAAGGTCAGATTGTTGCACTTACGGAGACCTGTTAAGTACTAACAGAGCGATTTTTAACCCTAAAATAACTGTCAAAACTGAGCTCGACAGCCGGGTGAGTTAAACGACCGCGTACTCAAAGATTTTGCAGAAGGCGAGAGAACGTTGTGTGATCGTCGGTAAAAAATACTTCGTATCTTGCATGTACACGGGGATTTTTAATGCTAATTCCCACCGGTGTCATCTTTGCTCGAATGCTTATGTGTAATGAATCCGCGATACCTAGTTTGTGATTACTGACACAGTGGTGATCAAGCTTATCTCAAAAACACGAGGATCTTAGCTTAATACCAGTTCCGGACAAAGATAGACGACTGTAATAAAGTTTGACTGGCGCATACAACGTGATGGATGCTTTCTGTTTAAGGTTACAGCTGAAAGCAAGCGTGTGTAACACTTAGTTTTCTATGTTCGGTATTGTTTGACTTAAACAACCCGTTGACAGTTAAGCTTTGATGGTACTGTCAGCGCATCAAGTAAACTTACGTTGGGCTATCTCTGAGATGAAGCCAGCTAATACCGCAATTTAAGAGGGAATTACCAGCGTCATCAAGGCTAACGTGTTAACTGTCTGTAAAGAAAAATCTATCGTGCTTGAAGATACGGTAGTCGAAGGGAGCTATATTTCTGTGTTGCGGACTGGCCACAATCGTGCTCGATGATTTCTTTCTCCAGACTCAATTCAGTTTAAATTCTGGTGACTCGCTGGTACCGCCTGTACACACTACGGCACTTTTTGAAGCACACAACATACCCACGCCTAAACTTGGTTAACAGTTACTTGGTTCTATGTTCGTTATTTCCCGTAGCGTTTAAACGACAAGAATTCCTGTACTATGGCGTTTTTAGAGGCAACAGCAGTGAAAAGACTCCAACTCAATAAACACCGATGGCCCACAGGAAGATGGGGTTCACCGGTAAACCGGTTCATGCGGTAAACCGGTCACCAGTCACGAACATGATCTCTCTCTGGACGCGAAGGTAAGTCCTCAACAGCCACCTAAAATTGGCAATTTCTGCGGCTAACGCATTTAATTAAAAAAAACATTCGTTAGTATCGAATTTGTCGCGTCACCGCAAAGTTATCAGCGACATAATTGGTCAACACAACCGATAAGACGAGGATGTCAGCCACATCCACACCGTCAAGCAGCTTGGGTATGCCCGACTGTTTAGTGGAGGACTGCTCGCCAGCCATTGTGTAGCCGTTCAGAACTTCCTTAGAAATGATTTCCTTGATCTTAGGACAGGGTACTCCAGCTCACCGACGTGCGTTCTTACTGTTTGTGTCGAACAAGGGACGTGCCCGTGCAAAACCTCTGCATAGAACCTGCCATAAAATGAACAGCTGTGGTCATCAATTATATTGGGTTCGCCCGTGCCAACTGTTGACCACTCTATGTTAAAAATATCTTCCAACTATCCTTCAATCCTACTATACAGCTTTGCTACAGTATTCTAAGGAATAGAACATAAATTTTACCAGGTGGACAAAGCCAGTTAGCTTTTTATACTGAAGTAAATATGGGCAATCAGAACGTCTACTTTAAACAATGCTGGGTAACACATGGTGACTTTTCGCCACCTACAACCTGTTGGATAACGATCTTTCTCACGCAGTGTGCATAAAGCCCCCAGTATCAACCCAGACATCGTTCATAAAGCCTGAAGGAATGAGGATGGTAGTGTCCAAATTGCCTTATAAATGGCTTACTCAGGCAGTGATAATCAAAGACGAGTAGACTGAACTGACTACCCTATAGTGTGTAGAATAGGTTTTCATGATGTTGCAATCACTTCGGTCCTCCTAACTTCGAATCATCGAGTGGACCCACTGTCGCATTTTCTTGTTGCTGGTCCACAATGAGGAAAAGTTAACTTTTGCAGCAATACTGCAACTGTCCGATTGTAGACTCACTTATACTCACCTAGTGATTATTCCACGTTCCTCTGATTGCTTTTCGTTAACCTGCAAACTTCGACCATGCAAACTGTCTGGCATAGTAGAGAGTACTTAGTGCAGGGTGGCGTCCTAAATTTGGCGACTGATCACATTTACCACTCGGTTTGTAATAACACAAAGCAAACAGCGTTCTACAGTTGATAACAAGCCTCTTCAAAATTCTTCCAAGTTTTCATCACTTTCCTTCTCATATTTACTTTTTCTTCTAGGGAATTTCCCGCAACTTGACTGACAGAATAAGTGGTAATATTTTTGCTGGTAACCTATTAATAATGGTTATTCTTGTTACCAAAATTATTCAGTACTTTCATCCGATTCCTTAACAGTTCAAATACGTTTTTCCATAAGTGAACCCAAACGAGCAATTTCTTAATGCCTGTCTACCAAATCACGATTATAGTATGTACTAAATGTATCTTCCCACGGTTCATTCACCGACTAAGTGTACAAAAACGCGAATTAGTGATTGCCCTGTTAATACGTCACTGAACCGGAAACCTCGTTGTTTCATTTTTGGATCAATCGATGAAAAACACTGCTTTTTGTTAAGGCTCAACATGTAATGCTTTGGATAGTTGAAGCCCGACGTTTTAGAGTGCACCTGACAATTCCTCGAATTGAATCGACTTGTCCAGACATCGCGGCTAACAGACATCCTTACAGTTACCAAGTGAAACACAAGAATAGTAAGCTCAAAAGCTTCCAGACAGTCAACTATGATAAATTCCCAAGTTCTTCTGGCATATTTTAAATCGGGCAACCTGATAATTGCTCTCAAGCGGAATTATTAGATCTTCCACATTTGTGAGAATTCAATGGCATAGTGATCAACGTGACTGCCCGATGAAAATGTGGCAGGACTTCCAACCTTGGTTATGATGTGCTCTATTGGTAAGTTCTAACAGAACCAAGACGCGTGTCAGCACTTCTTTCGTAAAAAGGCTGGCTGATAATTCAACTAAAATGCAAAAGCTACCGTCTACTATTAATGATATTCACGGTGAAGTGGCAATCAACATTACCAGATGAATGGAATATCAACTAGATGTCTGGTAATAAGTGTCCTTTTCAAGTAACACCTACCGGAAAGATATAATGTCTACATTCCTTGACATTCTGAGTCTGTCTGTTAAAAGAGCCTGTAGGGATCCACTTGACTTATGTGGGTATAGTCTGTCTGTAGATCACTGTAAGTGGTTAACTTAATCTTAGTTCGTCTTACGTACAATTGAGCAAAGGTAAATGAACTATTCAACAGAACCGGTGGAATTGTTGGCCATGTTGGTCTGAAATCCGGGGTCGAAGTCAACCCATTAATCTGCCTCAGAAACGGACCCAGTTCCATTTTTTCTGACAAGGTTTGAGTTTGACAGGACTTCTATAATTTGCATATGTATGTCTGGACTGGTGACCCCGATTGTTGTATGGCTGATCACTTGTCCAGACATCCTTATCCCCGCTGTACATTTCCTAGACGTATTCATGCAGACGCCTAATGTACGGTTGAAACACTTCATTTCAGAGGGTCAGTTGTGAACTAGGGCAGTCAGTTGGTGATTGTGATGACTTCGCAGGAGGTCAGGCCCCACTACGTATGACAGGCGAGACTGTCGGGGTCTGCTGTCTATGTGTGTTCGGGAAAGGTTATTGTTCTCTAATTAAGGTCTGTCTGTCTGATCAGTAGCAGCGAACTTACCCAGTAGATGACTGATGGCAAAACGGACACTGCTGAATCAGTGTCGGAATTGGTAGCATACGGATTTCCTCTCCCAAGATTTGAGCCTGCGTTTGTCAAATATGTCTAGCCACTAGTTCCCAGTAATACCGGTAGTTAGTGGATCACCAAATGTGTCATAGGTTGCTGGTCCACTGAACCACGTCAGGTTCTAACATATCCAAATTTGATAAAGTTTCGACCCTTTTAATCTGCTTGAAAGCGACCGAGAGCAACGTGGGAACAACTGGTCATCATATCCCTCTGTGATCTTTTTTTTTCTGACACAGTGACTTTTAGGCCGGACAAAATAGTTGAAAATTTTAAATTACTTATGGTAAGTGAAAATTAAGTTACCACAGTTGGAAGTCAAAGAACAGGAATTGGCAAATTTAATGCACTATTACTTTCCAGCTGTCCAGACAGAGTGAGATTCTTCATGAAGTTATTTCCTTATTACTACAATCGTTGACCTCTGTTTCACGCTCGAACGAATTCTATGGTCGACTACACAACGTTTGAGTAAACGGTTGAAAAACAGCCACCAGCAGATAGTTTGTTAGATAGGTACTGCACTGACTGGTTAAGATATGTAATAGTAAACACATCGCAGGTTTCTTTGCATATTGTTGATGGCCAGACCACGGTAGAAAAAGTTAATTCTTTGACATCGTTTGAAGTTGACCGATAACGTTAGGTTTACATTTGGTAGCCTGAGTGTCTGTGGGTTCAAAAGTGTGTTTCACGATTGTGACAACAAAGCCAGGAGCAGCTCCTTCAGGTTGTTTCACAGTTGTCTAAGGATTGTTCTTGATGTGCGACAGTGAACAATTAATTATGGTTTGAGTATCGTGAATGTGCCCGGTTTAGTCATGAGAAGAAACGCGTAGCAAACAAGCTCGTTTTCAGTGTTTCATCATCAGGCTAAATACAACACATTTATATAGGTTTGACAGGGATAGTACATCAATAGGGTGAGGGATGGTAATTATTAGTGTCAAGTTAGTCAGACTCATCAAGTGTTTTCTGGCAGATTGGCGCTCCTACGTAACAGATTGATCCGGGTTATTGATGCATGGCCAGGGGAGGTTCAATGCTTTGACAAGACGTTTTTGTGAACATAACGGGGGTGAGTGTAATCGAATTGCTATGGCTTCTGCGATTGCTAATAGACGACCTTTGACTCACTTCGATTGCACTCCGCAGACTCGATAGATCGGTTTGAATGAATCGGCCGGGTTGATCACGTGGTTCGATTCGATCAAGTGTGCAGCGATCGCTGATGAGCAAGCCTTTATCGATCCTCAGGCTGGCCACGCCGGATGGTGCTCCCACATGCGTTCAGATAGTCGCCTTGTTGTGCGGCCTATGTAGCTTGTTCCACAAAAATATTCGTTTCACTCTGGAACCCGAATCACCAATAGGTATAGCGTTTTTAGACGTGTTCTTGTCACACCATGAGGACGGCACATTACAGTAAAGAATTTAGTCCGATGTTTACTAGACAGAGCTGTGAAAATTTGCTCAGATGACACCGTAGAGGAAGAAAAACAGTTCATATTTAACACACTGCTTGAAAACGGTTATCCAGAACAGTTTATAGCTAAACACATGATAATTAGCACCAAAGTAAATGTACCACATACCGTAGACAAAAAGTCGGTCTATATTACGTTGCCTTTCAAAGGTGACAGTAATGCTGAGAATATAACCAGGAGACTTAACGTAGCACTTAACAAAACCTATCTCGCAGCTCAATTACGTATACGGCTCAACTCCACACCAGTTTTGCGTCCCCAGCTAAAAGATATACCGCGTGTACATGCTGCCTCTTTCTGTGTTTACCGTTTTGTTTGTTCCTGTGGAACAAGCTACATAGGCCGCACAACAAGGCGACTATCTGAACGCATGTGGGAGCACCATCCGGCGTGGCCAGCCTGAGGATCGATAAAGGCTTGCTCATCAGCGATCGCTGCACACTTGATCGAATCGAACCACGTGATCAACCCGGCCGATTCATTCAAACCGATCTATCGAGTCTGCGGAGTGCAATCGAAGTGAGTCAAAGGTCATCTATTAGCAATCGCAGAAGCCATAGCAATTCGATTACACTCACCCCCGTTATGTTCACAAAAACGTCTTGTCAAAGCATTGAACCTCCCCTGGCCATGCATCAATAACCCGGATCAATCTGTTACGTAGGAGCGCCAATCTGCCAGAAAACACTTGATGAGTCTGACTAACTTGACACTAATAATTACCATCCCTCACCCTATTGATGTACTATCCCTGTCAAACCTATATAAATGTGTTGTATTTAGCCTGATGATGAAACACTGAAAACGAGCTTGTTTGCTACGCGTTTCTTCTCATAATTATGGTTTGTCTAACGTATTGTAGGATACTAAATCCGTATAGGTTTGTTCATCAAAAGCCCAAGTCTTAGAAGTATCAACCACACTTCTAACGACGGCTTTCATTTCGTTTCAGAGAGGGTTCTCACTGAGCCTTTAAACACGATCTTCCAAATGTTATAAGTGACCCTTTTTCACAGTACATCAGAACAAGAATAAGGCATGAATTGTAATATTTCGATGACCGGTTTACTCTCATCCATCTCGAACACAAACTGTTTATGCTATATACATCAAACAAGCAGCCATAAACATGGAGTGGTCAAGCATACAATCAAAACAGATATGACGCAATCAGAACAACCGGAATCCGGTGTGTTGTAACAACTACTTTTATGCACGCAACAGTGGCTGAGGAGTTTGGATTATGCGTCTGTCTAGACCGAACTGTGGTGGAGGTGTGAGTACGCCACCACTCGGCGAAATACCTCAGTACTGGGAGGTACGTCCAAAAGCCCACAGCTAGCGGATCGGAGACAGCCTGGGTGACCGGATGAGCCATCGTTCAACAGAATCGGACCAACGGACGAAGAATGGCAGGCAGAAAACTCCCCCGATGAAAAGCGTCGGTTACGCACATAAACCGGACAGAAGTGCACACGGCGTATCAACGGAAATCGGGAGATGTTGTGGACTGGAATTCTGACTCATAAACGCGAGCGCGCGCGTGACATGGCAGTTAGTGAGTTGGAAAATAATGATTGTGCTTTATTAGACAATTTTTCGCTACGGAACATGTGTGTTTAATTCCAAACACTACACCTCTAGTTATTCCCAATCGAAAATGTAATTTGCCTAAATATTGTGGCTCTCACCGTGTGCACCAATTTAATTGCAGCTGCAATAACGTTAACACAGGCCGAAGGAATCAATACCTTTCTCAGCGGGCATATGAACAAGTCTCGAAATGGTTAAAACCCCTGGTATTACAACAGTTCCAAAATATCGCTGACACAGAACTTAGCTTTTCGTATCTCCTGCAGTACTTATGATGAGATGACTTTGATCTGGCCTGTGTGCATGTGAGGCGTTAATCAGTATGCTAAAACCCCGGACAATGCACGTGTGTGGGTCGAGGGTCTTGAATCCGTGGGACATAGTTCCAATACTTTATGTGTGTCCTTGTTATGTGGCTCTTTTTAACCGATTAAAACAGTCTGTTAGTAATAGTAAACTCGTTTTCCTTGCATGCCACCGTTCGTTCAGACCACAATCGATAGCTGTTGACCCTATCGTTTCAAATACCCGATGCTATCAGAATGGTTATGCATAAGTGGCGCTTACATCAGTTTGGCGGCTAGCATGTCGCACGGTTTTGCGAACACCACACGAGTTGGTCTGCTGACCGTATTCACATACGAACATTGTCAGTGACAAAAACTTTATTTCAGCTTCTAATTCTGATAGCCTATATTCCATTAATGGTTTAGTTCTTATTTCAGTCTTTTTGGGCTCAAGTTTGTTTTATGGGTCATGGTTCAGACGGAAACACTGTATAGAATAATATAGACAAATCACATCATGCAAGAGACACGCAAGATGAATAACCGATCGCGGCTGTCAATTTTCTCGCTTCTGACTTCCAGCCAGGTGAACAACGTTCATTTTCCTCCTTAGTGTTTGGCGTGTGCAGCTAAATCGGCTAGATAAGGTTTGATCTCAGGATGGAATTTAAAGATGTGGACGTCCTCCTCTTTGTGGGACGTTGTACACATTGGTACGGTTACAACACAGGTGGAGTGTCGATAACCGAACAGTAAGGTCAGGGTTGTGATCGTTTATTTTGGTATCCAGGTCATTGGTGTTAAAGCAAGTTATGTTTCACCTTGAAAATTACCAAAGTACTGGCATTACGAGTTGTAACTGTGATTGAGCCGAGGCATGCGACGGAATAAGTGTGAATGTGACTGTGACAGTTGAAAAGTCCAATGCATACGTGTTTATAATATTCAGGCACTTTTAGCGCAACCATCACCTTTTTCCCCTATGTGATTCCGTAATATGTGAGTTATAGCTGTGAGCTTTGTGGTTCCTCAAGTGAAGCGCAGTAACAAACCGGTGGAAAAGTGTCAGGATGGTGGTCATTCTAAGCTGATTGAGTTCCGGAAAATTAACTAGTTCAGAACTTATTGAAGTGGACTTCAGATATCATTTCTTATATCTGATCGACCTATGTTACAGTGGCAGCTCCAAGACGGGAATACCATTACTTCGGAATTCAATACATCATTTGTCCGGACTATAAGTCCCATGCTTTGTCAAGGGTCGGCTGATCGATATTTTGACCTGATTTTGTTGACTTCTGCGGTTACTTTATTTTTCTGGCCACATAAACTTTTGACTGTAGGTGATGTACTGCTTATACTGATCCAAAGCTAAGTCATAATGATCAACTGATGCACAAAGTGAGTCACGCAGAGAAGACAAACTTTTCGTTCTGAAAATACTTATTGAAGTTACAAGAACAAACCAGTACCACATACTGTGTTTTGTCATCAGGCCAGTTACAACATAGTAAGTAAGAAAACACCAACCAGACTGTTTAGTGAAATTTGTCGGGTGACGGTGTAGACCGCGTGGTTGATGAAAGTTACGCTGCCAGTAGTCCAAGTCTTCAGCTCAACTGGTCGTAGGCTAGAGTAGATTAAATGTTTATATTAGTTTCTTCTGATCGCATAGATCTGGAATGTACAATTGGCAATTAGTGGTTTCCAAAATGGTCAGTGTTGAGAATCTCATGACCTTAGTCCGTGTCATTATTTTGCGGTTAACGTAGACAACTGATTTGTTATGGGCCGTTTGGCTGTCGAAGATCATGTTTGTCTTTCGGATTTAGGTCTCAGTTTGCTAACAGATTGTGAAGTGGACTCTGACGATGCTTGACCGACTGCTTTGGAAAACAAAGAAAATAAACTGAAACTAAACAAAAAAGGTTAAAGGACGCCGTCCTTTAAGTCTTGTCTTATCCTCGATCATAATTTGATTGTTCGGTTGAAGGGTCTCACATTCTGTGATTGCGCGCTTATCGCTTGCCCTGAGAGTACAGTTAATTCTCAGCCCCCATTTTCTTCACCATTCAAATCGGAGCTGTTTCTTACTGGTTATATTTCAGTAAAACACAACTACTGCTCACTAATGCATTGCTATCAAACAAGGTAATGTTGTACATGCTGATGCTGCTGCTGATGATGATGGCGTATAAGACACTGTAACTTTTGTTCTTAGGTATTCGGTGATAAGATACTTGGCAGTGAAATAACATGACCGTTGGAAAAGGTGAGCTCCCACAATGGGTTTTTTGGCACATTTAAGTCCCTGAAAATCTAAGACCGACATTCGACCTTATTGTTTAATCACATCCCGAACTTAAGAAGTTGGTGCGGTAGCGCATAGTCGTACACGAATACATGTAAATAGGCTGGAGGAGAACAGGGGTTAATTCAACCACTTTCTTTCGCACACTCAGTAATGCTTTAAAGCAACTATCTTAAACCACCTCACCATTTGCAGCTTGCGACCAACAAAATCAAATTCGGTAATGCCTAATATGGGGTCAGTGGTGAAGTGGTCAACACGGTTGCTTCCTGGAAGCGTAGCCGACGTTCATACCGACATTGGCAAGGATATGCACTACTGGTGTGCTCTAACGAAAGTGAAACTAGAGTCTAGTGCTTCTTTTCAATAGGGCCCGAGTGGAAAGTCTAAGGGACTGCGACAGTTGCGATTAATTGTGGGTGATGTTCAATCCGTATGGAAATCGAAACAATTGGTAGTCCGTGTTTGTTTTTATAACTGATTACCAATGGGGGAGGTTGGGTGTTATAAAGTTAACGTCACCATCATTTCACTTGTGCTTAGTTGACGTTTACATCCTTTTTTATTTAAAATGCAACTAAAAGAGTCCAAATCCGCTTTTGTTACGGCAGTGGTTGACATTTCTGTCAAAAATCTTGAGTTAAGACGCAGGTTACTCATCAATCGGATGACCACTGTGTCATTGACTTAATACTAGTAAACACCATGCCGTCATAAGTAAACATTAATCATATTTTCTTGTAGGCAACACTGTCGTATTTTTTCGACTGAATGCTCACTTTCTGCACATTACGATTTCTTGTGAAATGATATCACAAATGTTTGTAAGCGAAGCAATTACAACTTAATTATACATGATTTTGTGAAGTACTATATATTCGTTCATTATACACATCAAAATTTAAAGAATGTGTCTGCTCAGTTGGTGGATGTCTAAATCCTGCTTACTAACAATAATGTCCTATTCAAAATAAACATTATGGTGTTTTTGTTTCCACTTTGTTTTTTGATACTAACGGGATGGTTGACGCCCAAAACAAATTATTTTCTCGTGAAAGGAAACCTAACTCTAGTTGGTCGGTTACACTTATTTGTGAGTCGGTTAACCACACAACTGTAAGCTCTGCTTGTAATCTTCTCAACTGGGAGGCTATTAAACAGACTCTTCGTTACATTCATTCCCGAAATAACCTGGTTACATAGCTACTCTTTCCAATGCTTGTTAGCCAATAGCGATTACAGCAGGTATTTGTTTATCGAAATTTGTTTACTAAACTAGTATGGCAAAACAGCACAGAAAGGTCGACGATGCATGACCGAATCTAACTTTTACAAATAGAATGCGGAGGTTAGATGCATTTTGGTTGGTTGTTTGTCGCTTTGACTCTCAGCATCGATTCGACCTGAATTCATGGCAAAAAAACATTGTTGTACTAGTCGTTCAGTTGGTCCAGTTGGATTCTTGCCAAAAGTAACAACAAGAAATCGAATGTCTTATCAGTTTCACGCTGGAGCTTCGTTATTGCAAAAATAACACTCTAACTTACTGGTTAATTGTTATTGGAAACTCACGTGAGCAATAATTGCACGACGTCACAAGATAGATACTAACCACTTTCCAAGGTCCAAAGAAGAACTTCAACACATCTCCGTGTACCACGAATATTAATGCGATTAACTCGAATACTTACGGTGAACTTCGGAAGTAAAAGTACAAGAAGCATGGTTTTGCCAGCATTTGAGTATTTTATCACACTTTACAGATATTTCGAAAACTATCAAAGGTGGTACAGACTTGTCACTGTTGCAATTCGTACTCCACCCTCCTTATGTCTACGCCAACTGAAGAAGCCATAGTTGACCCGTAATAGTTCGTTGGATCAACTAAAGATGTTTCCCGGAAATGTACTTGATAAAAGCAAGATATGTTGTTATGATATCATGGAAAATGGTGATAGCTGATTTTTGATTGCAAGGTGAAACTCAACATTGAACGCACAGCACATAACTGGTTGGGTAAATATAGCCAAAGATGATAATAGTCATGATGAGGTTGAGGATCGGCAGTTTGCTATCACGACTCAGATTGGTCAACAGACATTCACTCAATGAAATACACTCTACAAGGTTGTAGTAAACGCCATTGTACGCTGTAGGACAGGATGGGGATGATATTAGTTCTCACAGTTTAGTCATTTCAACGGATAATGTTATGGTGGATGAAAAAGCTGGGGCGGTCAGCACTTCGACACTCACTAGGACATCTAAATAAAGCCGCGGTTAAAAGCTAAAGCTTGTGAATGAGAAATAACTTGATGGCAAAAGATCTGACGATGGGGGAAACGACTAAACGGTCCACCAAATACAGGTAAAATTCTACTATTCAGGACGACAGTCGAAGTGACAGAACTGTACAGATGTATACTGAACTACTCTGTGGAAACCTGGCCGCAATGTTGAGCGAAATTCAGGTTCAAAGTCGTAGGATCAGCGAAGCAAGATGCAAGTTAGACATTAACAAGTTGGAATTACTGAACAACCTTTGGACACTGTGAAATGGCGACTTGCCTCTCTTCAACCACTGGAATTTTTCGACCAAGATGAAAGATCTCTACATGGCTGTTAGTAAAGTTACTTTTAATAACACTTTCTGTGCGTATTTTGTACCGGGCAATTTCACTCCTCAGCACAGCCTTTTATTTAGCGGAATATTGGAAAATTGTTTCGTTGACTGCCACAAAATTAAAAAATATTATCCGATGTCAACACTGAGTTGAAAGTACTCGGAGGATGGGCGTGTATGACACCCAAATCCCTGTTCAGCAATATATCTTTATCCTACCATGGGTAAAAAAATCATGCCAACTCGTAGTCATTTTTAGTAACATGTGTTGCAACTTTGGATAAAAATAAGATTACTGATGAGTAGTCGGGGATTTAGTTAATTTCAAGTTGAACATCACCCACAATTGATCGCAGCTGTCACATCCCCATAGACTTTCCAGTCAGCCCCTTTCGAAAAGAAGCATTAGATTTGGGTTTCGCTCTCATTAGAGCTCATCAGTAGTGCATATCATCGTCACTGCAGCCGGGACTAGAGCCACGGCTACGCTGTTCATGAGCAGGCAACCGTGTTTACCACTGCGCCATTGACCTCACATTAGGCACGACCGAATTATCATATGTGAACACAACCACTTTCGCATGTGAGTAATGATCAGGTTGCCCGATCGCCTCTAGAGGAGACACAGTTACTGTCTGTTAACTTCAATCGATAATCCCGCGATCAGGACTTCCTAGGCAGATCGAAATCTCCGATCTCATTAAACCTGCTAGGCGAAGGTGGTTGAGCGTTCACATATGATAATCCGGTCGTGCCTAACGTGAGGTCAATGGCGTAGTGATAAACACGGTTGCCTCATGAACAGCATGTCCGTGGTCCAAGTCCCGGCTGCAGTGGCGATGATATGCACCACTGACGAGCTCTAATGAGAGCGAAACTCCAGTCTAGTGCTTCTTTTCGAAAGGGGCTGACTGAAAAATCTGTGGGAATGCGACAGCTGCGATCAATTGTGGGTGATGTTCAACTTGAAAATAAGATTGTGGCCTATTACCTGTATAACTTTGACATTTGTGATTACTTAACAAAGGCTGGTAAACATTATTTTTGTCGGTTCATACTAAATGGTTAACGAACACGGGGTGGAATTTGAAATATTTCAGCTATAATTAATTGCGTATATTTGAAACTAATCATTTCAGGAAACATCTTCTATAACGTTAAAATAAGGAGTTTGAAAATTAGTATAAGAAGGCCATGAGGGACGAGTTGCCTGAGCTAATTTGAAATGCTCTCAACACGCTGTTGTTTCCTGATAAATGAAACACTAGTGATGCAGTTTACTTCGGGTTCTGTCTGACGTCATATAAAACATTCCTCAAGAATCTATCATGTAATCTCTCCGGAGAAGACTGTAATTTCTTGAAGAACCCTGAAGGTATTTCACTAGTGGATGCCTTGAAAACTTGATAGTCTTGTAATTTTTACGTCCGTTTTAACAATTTTATTGACAAATGATGCATAAAGATAAGACAAAAAATAGTTTAACTAAGTTTTTAAACTTTTATTTCGTACTTTGCTTATACTGCACAGGACACTTCTGAAGTTTTCAAAAACTTCTGCGTTGTTCTGTACAACTCCAAACTATTTCTGTTGTTGTATTAGACTTTATTGGTTACACTGTGTTCCTGTACCTTCCCCGAGTGTTCTTGCTGATCGTATCAAGCAGGCATGCTGTTCCCCATAAGTGGTTGTCTTAGCACAAATGTGTGCTCATATGTGACCTAAGCGAACTCATTCATTCTGAATATTGTACAGATTCGAACTGAGTTTCTTACAAAATACTTCGTAGTCCATCGGACACACTACACATGGACTTCATTTGTCATCTTTTTACATCCCCAATTTTTTGAACTACCATTTGCACTTTTGTTCACATAGTGACCCTCGGTTCATGCAGTCTGCTCCATTATCTTTAATAAATTGATGTATTACATCGAAATAAAACGTGGCTGAAACAACTCATTGGAGACGGCAAGCAAATTGATGTCAACTATTGCGTGGAATATCTTGTTAGAGTCAACTACACGACTGATTTCCATGATAAGTGGCGCAACAAGTACAGCCGGGTTTTTGTGTTCAGTTCGTCATAACACTCAATGTCTTGCGTAATGATCCAGGGTTGTTCAGTTCCTACAGTCAAGACAACTACTCATGAAGCCAATCGTTTTTGCAATAACTTGACATATTTTCAACTTACAATGTCCATTTTCGCAAATCTTTCAACGTACGGTAAAGTTTGACAAGGAAGCTTCATTTGTAATTGAAATGAAAGTGAACCAACATTGTTTATAGTACTGGAAACCGACTGCCGAATGATTGTAAGACCATTTGAGACATGATGATTGGACAAAATTAACATTTTATATTGAAACTCTTTTAATTCTGCTTAGTTCTGAGTGCCACAGTAAGGGACTTGGTTAGCTGGTATATACAAAATATTCCTGGTAATTCGGTGATTCCAATATTTTGTCAATAGTTTGCAGTCTCCCCGAACACTGATCTCACATACGGAAAGTTTTCATACTCTTGTTTATTAAACACGAAATAGACATTTTTTGCAGATTGTTCGCTAGAATGTTTACTACTCCACAATAATTATTGCACCATTTTTTCCACTTGAGGCATTTTAATTCTTTGTTACGATGAAAGCGTCGTCTGCTTCTTACACACCTCATACTGATACTCTTTGGGTTTTACATCAGGTACTCACACTGGCCAACCAAAGTGATTGGCAGCTTCACATGAAATCATGTAACTAGAGCGATAACCAACTACTATCAAACGAACAACTTGTTGGCAGGTACACAGCAACAACGAATGTGCACTGCGGTCACGAGTTTACGTCTATTTATTCAATCTTAACAAGCGGGTGATTAACCTTAGGAAGGAAGCTTATATCTGTTTTTTTCATAGGGCTTATCACTGAAGTGGCCATTCATTGTGACTTTCAGAATTCAATATTTTATTAATGAAATTAAAAATGTTCAAACAATCATTACAAGTAACACGGTGTCTTGCCCCTCCACGTTAGCTGTTGTAGACGTGTATCGGTAAATGCAGAGATGCCTATCATCTTCCGGTGAAGTTTGTAAGTAGGTAAATAATTTCTGCATGTATCCTACAGCTACCCACAGTAAGGTTATTTCGTGCAGGGGGAAGCGTTTAATTATGTACTTAACAAAGAGTGACTGGTCTTCTTTTAATTCAGTTCAGATAAATTACTCCACCTGTTTGATTTTTTGGTCACGCACTTTGACGTTAGATTCGTCCAGAATGTGCTGACAACCGTTTTCGATTTCTTGCTGTTTTCTGATAATCTCTGCTCTACTCATCCTGATGACTTCCTAAATCAATGTGTATCTCTGTCTCCTGTACCTAAAGTTATATTCCATATGACAAGGTTGAGGCTAACGTAATGAACTTCCGGTTGATGACGTGTGGTATATGTCAATTAATCAGCCATCATCATCCGATGAGCAGAAGTACTTACAAATCTAATATCTACTATTTAATGTATATCACACATCTAGTTGTAAGCAAAATACCAATGTGGGACTGTTTAGCTGCATCAAACAGTTATACCACTATTTTCTGAATCTTATCACACCTTATGATTACTGCTAATATTTCTTGATTTACCTCTGGGACCACTTTTCATGGACAGTTTTCTAATGGTTTTTACATACTTGTGGACCGAATGTTATTTGAACGATCGCTTCGTGAACTGCATTTTCAGTATACTTCTTTAGCATCCGTTTAATACAAATGAGATCTATGATGAACACTCCTTCACGAAGCATGGCAGACTTGTGTTGATAAATGCATGCTGAGATATTCGAAAATGCTTGTCATCACGTACAGAGATAACTAATTAATAATTTGAGGCATTCTTAAATTCTAAGCACTGAGATGCTCTGCTGTTATAGAGGTTACCGAAGATGCTGGTGAGCTCGTAGCGTACAATCGAGACTGAGCATTTAAATTTGATATTAATACGAACAAGCTCTACAGCCTTTTTCGTAACACATGAATAATACATGCAATTTAGCAACAGCTTATTATCGAGAAAACCAAACTGTCATTTTCAGCACGTGACATTTACAATATAATGTTGTTTGAAAGGCAAGACTGCACATTCTTATATCTAGTGTAATAATGTGACTTACATTCGTAAGTATCTCATTTTTATCTCGATTTTGTAATCACTGCTGTAAATGTAACTAACGTTAATTGTAATACTGAGGGGTTTTTTCCTCAGAGAAGTCCCTTTTTCAAACAGGTGAGACGAAATATATATCACATGAGTCTGAGCAAGTACTCGCTAAAAAATGCAGTTGTTACAAACTTTCTAACGTTTGATTCAAATGTGCTTGCAATCAAGTACCAAATGAGAGATACATTCAACTAATGTAATGACTTTTCACAATATCCAGAATAAAAATAAAAATCATTGGACACAAGGTAGACTGTACGATTTTCTAACGACAATAGTTTGAAAGACAGTGACTGTTGGTAAAAACCTATTGCATAATCATAGAAGACTGTTCAGCCTAGTCTGTCTACAATGAAGCGTGAGTGTGAATGAGTCTGAAGGAAAGGAAATAAGGAAACAACTAACTAAAAATGGAAACTCAAAAGTAAATATTACCTTACAAAACAATTTCTATCCGTTTGAAATGTTTCCTATTACATGTAGCATTGACAAACTACATGGACATTCTAAAAGTACATTATAAGTTATCAATAGTTTATCAAAAGGCTTGAGAGCAGATAACAGAAACGTCAGCTCATCATTCCTGTGTGACTTCTAAGATCTGTATTCCGTTAAAGATCTGACTTGAGGCAGACTGTAAAAAATCCATCTTCTTATTTTCACCGTAAAATTTTCACATTCATTCTTTTGTGGAATTCAGAATAGTTTTTATCCGAAAGTCACCCGCACTGTGCACAGTTGATGAAAAATATAAGTCGCAGTACAAGAGAAACATTACAAAAGTTAAAAAGTTGAACTATGGATGACTCATTGTTCACAGAGATGTGAAAATTATTTACCGTCTTAATTAACCCTGAGTTGAATAATGAAATTACACTGCGTTTAAATTCTCGATAGATTTCGTTGAACTCTACCGCAACGTTAACAAGACCGTATCATTGCCTGCTACGGCCTATCACTGTTTGACGCGAAATTACACTATACACAATAGACAAACAACTTCAGCGAATTTTCAGCAATATCCGGTGAAACAGGCTTTATGCAATGGATAAATTTATGAACGATTAGGTACAATATCAAACTGTTCCAACAAACCGGAAATTTACACAAGGGATGCTCATAAGTCTACTTTGGCTAATTTGACTGTTTTGCGTGAAATGTAGCGCAAAATGTAATGAAGAGGCAACGATTCGCATGTCTGGGACAGTCACTGCGAGTCTTTGTCGGCAACGTATTGCAAATAATGTAGTGCTTATCATCGTTACCGCGATTTGCGGAACAAGTTTGGGATGGGTGGCCATATGCTGCACGTGTAATAAGCCACGCACAAGAATTTGGACAACACATTTTATGATTTCGCCGTTTTTCTTCAGTTCGCGCAGTCGGACGGACTGTCGCTTCAAGAGAACTTACCAATTTAACCGTGCACTTCATTGCGATCTTTACATACACATTACGGATAGATTGCGTTCTTCTGAAACATAAAGAATCTGCTTATGGAAGGGAGAAATACAACTGGCAGAAGATAATAGGAGTACATTCTGTTAATTAAAACATTTCAAGTTAAACGGTATACTTGCTCGCAAACGTTTAGAGAACCATGATTTTTGTGTTATTATTGTACACAACATAAATTTTGTGAAATAAACGGTCAATTCTGAACGAAGAAACACCAGCATCGGACATAGTTTTCTGATTCTACGTCCAAGTTTTTTGCCTATTTCTTCACATTAACTTTCGTATTCTCTTTGCTTTTTGCCAGTGTGCCCTAAATAACTGAAGTATTCTAAAGTGCCGGACTAGATAGAATATGTGCGCCTTCTTACTTGCTTCAATTGCTGCACTCGTTCAAGGATTTTAGACTATTTTACGCACAGCACTATGTTACTATCAAAACTTTTACACAGACGACTTTCCTGATAAATAGCATGAAAGATTTTGTATATTAAACGAGACCAAGCTGTAACATCAGTATTTTGGCCGGGAAGTGTATAAGCTTCATGCATAGCTTTGTAGCTCACAGAATGCACATCGTGCCGTAGATGAACATTCTGTTTCTCGATGTTAGTCCAGCCAAACTTTAGATTCCTCGTAGCTAGATCTTCTTTAAGAAATACTAGGTTGTACCATAGTTACGTCAACTTTTCTTCTACAATTTTCTAAACTTTTCAAATCATTTCTGACGCAAAACTATCCGCTAAAATATCGAATATACTGTTCAATTCTCAAAACTCTGCAAAACGGTGCGCCATAATGTTTATATTTAGGTGACGGAAACATGGACCGTTTAAATCACAGTAGTATATTTAATGGGCTAAACAGAAATTGCATACTACCGCATCTACAATTCTGCGAAGTTAATGTTTCGTGTCGTAGATGGTTTTACAATTACTTACACAGCCAGTTTATACTTTCAGTCGTCGAATTTAAAGATTAGCCGCAAAACTATTGGTAGTTCACAAGATGTTAAGTTTTCACCGGTATCTTTTTGGTTTTGTGTTTGTGGTTTAATATGTTTAGCACAGAAGCCGTAGAAAACAACAAACTAGTTACCAGTAAGACTGTGTCTAAGAAGCTACTTTTCAAGTTTTATCTAGAACATGTTCATTTTACGATAGATTTTAGTCACGAGAGTCGTCAAGGGATAGAGCACCGATAGCAACTGAACGGTTAAATTATTAGTTCTGTCGTGTTTTTGGATTTATTTTACCCTAGTTGATCTCAGGTGACTTTTGCGTTCCAGTAAAATGTCTAATTCGTGATTGTTATGAAGACTACCGTGCATGTACACTATGCTGAAAAATTTAGTTCTTCTCTGCCACTTCTCTTTTTCGTTTATCTGGGGTTCTACGGAATCTGTCAAACACTGCGGATATTGTGAGTGTTCAACGGAATCCCAATCTGTCGACAGCGTTCGAATTTTTGATTTTACAACTTGTGATGGAATAGCTATCATGTTTCATTGAAACCCACACGTCCGGTTTTATGTCTATTGCCACTCATCAGTGCAGCTACACCACATATTGAATCGAACGACAGATGATGTCTGAAATGGAGAGAAAATAATTCATCTAACGTTTACTTCTGTTCCCCTTTCAGAATTTATGCAGTCCCTTGACATATGAACCTGAGAGAGACTGAGGTAAACGTGAAAATAGCTAGCCAACGAGTTGCCATTTTCTATAGAACTGCATCGTTCACAAAACACGGCAGGATGCGTTGTCTAATTCATGATAAATGTTTAGCATCAACATGAACTGAACGATTCTAAAATGCCTGGTTAATAATCCAACAACCCAGCCTACTTTCACAACGATCAACTGACATATGTGAACTAAGTATAATTTATTTACCTAAGGACTTCGAACCTGCCGTTTTTGTCGTTAATTGTCTCACCTTTGAAATAAATTAAATCAAACTCCCCCTTTACAAACAAACGGAACATAAGCTTTTGTAACAATGAACCGTATACATGAAATTGTGAAATGGATTTAAGCCTCAGCCACTGAAACGGAAGATGGTTTCTTCAGTATTACACACCAGTTATGTATAAATTTATAGCATCATTCTCCAGCTGTTTCTGAATTTTCACTTTTCAAGGACTGTAAACCAATGTCGGGATTTATAAGTTATCTACTTGATGTTGGCTTTATTCAACATTGATTTCGTGTGCGCCATTTTTATTGAAGTACATAAAGGTTACCAGAAGTACACAAGTGAAGTATTCACGGTTGCTTCTGATCTTTTCCACTTACGCTTATTTCGGTATGTATCACACACTGGTCGTCCGACTGTCGAATTTTAACCCACTGCATGTCAGCTATGACACACCCAGTTGACTTTCGAATGATAAAGCTCGAATTTTTACTTGTGTGTTCCAGCGTTTTGTGTAATTCTACACACGGTTCTGGAAAACGACTACTTCATTCTGTTGGTAGTGCACACTGTAGCCAGCTGGAATCATGCACCAAGTGAGTGCGAGTTTTCATATTTTCACATGAATGAAACAAAACTTGTCTTGACTCGACAGACTGAGGTGGTGGGAATTGACATGGTGTTTGTCCAATGTGTTTTAGATAAATCCGACTTGCAAAACAAGCAAAAACGAAAATGTAACAGAATGTTTCGTCAAACGGCGTTAATTTCCAGTTCAAGTTATAAAGCACGTGAAAACTGTTTTAGGATTTCCCGGGTACATTACTCACGGAAAAGATCTACTGACAGATATTTTTTGTATGGACAGCCTCGAAGCTGTACAACAATGTTAACTTACCTGGATGTTTCTTGGTTCTCTTGACCTGTATGCATCCGTAAGTACCGTAACATTCGAAACTACACTGAAAGCAGCATGTAAAATTCATAGATCCCTCAACGTTCTGGTTGATCTAACCTTTATCGTCTGCTTCAACACGCTCAGCTAATTATAGTGCAAAACTTACGATCGTTAGGTCACGTACTCCGTATGTCGGCTGATCGTTTACCGTACCGGGCATTATATACTGAGACCACCAACAGTTGAGTAAAACCGCGTGGTGGTCAAGCAACAATGTGGTCACGAAATATGAAGACCCTGACGGCTCTACTGAGCAAAATGGGTAGGTGTCACCTGCCTGAATGTGGTCCTCGTGATCATTCAAACAGCTGGATGGAGACGCTATCCGAGATAACAGCGTGCCGCAGTCAATGGCGTACCTGTATCCATACCATTTCTAGTTCTTCTGCTTGGTCTTGTTTTAATAATTTTCAACCTTCTTAGTAACGTTTTCTCCTAGGATATTCTACGTCACTGTTTAAGTGATCGGCGGCCCGAGCCACAGTACCTTTTGGTCAGGCTCATGGCTGTTATGATGAGCATGACGTTTCAACAAGGCATTTAAGTGTCATTTTGTCCAATAAAAACGACTTTCTAATGGCTTAAACTGCTTGGTAAACATAAGTGCGCACGTATTTTTTGTGAATTTCCTATGAATTTTGAGGTTTCATAGTCCATTTAAAAAGCCTAATTGTGTGTTTCTTTCGCACATGGTGTTGGAAGTTGCCACATAATTTAACTTAGCAGAATTCTGAGTATGAGCCTCCATCTTGATTCCAAGTTGTTTCGTGTGAATTTGTGTACTAGTGAACAAATCTATTGTAATGGGGTATGAAAGATAGAGGGTTACGCTGTAAAGCGTTTTGTTGGAAAACTAGGAACACTGTTCGGGGAAACAAATGCCTCTTTTCGGTGAGCATGATTTTTATCACGAAAAAAAACACTGCATTTCAAGATATCCATTCGGTATCAACGCAACAAAGTCGTTAAGATAGTGTTATCTCATCAGGACCACCAAGACAATTGTAGATTGTAAATAAATAGACAGGATCAAGGCTAATCATAACAAACCTAGTTATCATAAACCCTGGTAACACAAACACGCAAATTAGTCCACCCAGTAAGCTGCTGGTATTTAGGATTGCGCAGTTATCACATAACGATGAAGAAATGCACTTTAAGTTAAGTAGTACTAAAAACGAAGTGCTGTTCTGACTGACAGAAATAAACGGTGTTTCACCAACCAGTATTTCCGGTACCGCAATATTATGGCTACCTGCGTAACATGATATTGTAAACTCATCCAATTCCACGTACGTATCACACAATAATAATTCCAACCCGAGAATGTCTGATTAACGAAATTTCACTACTTTATGGGTGCATTGAGATTCGAGTGGAACGGTTTACGAATGATGAAGGTTTAGCTGATCAAAATCCACAAACACTGTTGTAGGCCGAGGTGCTGTCAACCGGGACTGATCAAACGGAAATGTCGATCAGATGTTACGTTGATTAATGTTGTTCACCTATAAAAGTGCCATTTTTTTAAATAAATTGGGATTGCTTAGTGCCGCTCAGATTCCTCCTCTGGTTACCTCTCGTTACGGTAGCTCAGTACAGGACATGGCATCAGAGGATAGAAAGAAGCCTGCATGCAGCTTCCAAGGCAGGTGGTCTGGCGCGGTTGCAGTTGTTCCTCCCGAGCATTTGTACGTGACGGACATCAGCCGATTTCCATAGGCATGATAAATGTAGAGTCAGAAATTTGATGATTTCGCAGTGTTGAGTAGTTTGTCTCAACAATCGCAAGAATACCCACTGGCGATGTTCCGGCATTGCGTTGGAGACGGAGACAGACAGACCTTGTTGAACTTGATTTTTGCTGATGGCAAAGACAAAAACGATCTGGGTACGGTGATCAGTAGATTCGAAGAATATTTTCTCCGGCAGGCAAACAGAACTTCTGAACGTTTCCGTTTCTTTCGACGGAACTGTACCGATCAGTATGTGACGGCAATGAAAGAGCTGGCTAGAATTTGCATCTTTTGCCATCGCATGAAGGACAGTCTCATACGCGATTTAATTGTTCTGGTGTTCAGGACTGTTGGGAGGAAGACAGTTAACACTTGCTCAGTGTACTGATGTTGGCAACAGTGAAGCGGCTGCGGAACAGAAAATCAATTACCTTAAAAGTGAAAATGGAACGGAGTCCAACGCTATTAGCCATGCACGAGCCAGGTTTGCAGTATACCCCTACTTGTTTTGCGGTGGACACCATAGACGACGGAAAGAGAAAGGTCCGGTGTTCAGAAAAATTTGCATGAAGTGTCGGATAAAGAACCATTTCCCCAGAAAGTGCAAGTTACCATCCGTCTGATTGAGCAATGAGGAGTCAGAGGCCCAGCAAATGTTAAATGGTGTTCGAGATGCCCCTGAATCAAGAGAGGTTCAAGCCTAACTTCTTAGTAAAGACAATCGAAGGCGATTCAAGCGCATCTGTCGATGTTATACAGACAGGTTATCTTCAAACTTCAGTCATGGAGCCGTCCACTACGCAACTGCGAACGTGAAATGGGTTAAAAATGCAATTATCGGGAAAAATCACTGTGTCGACCAGAAATCCGAAGAATGATAAATCTTGTGTGATTGATTGTTTTGTTGTGGGAGGGGATTCGACACCAATCCTCGAAGATGGTGCCATTAAGAAAAAGGACTTTGTGACTTTTCACCACGACAATTGTCTTCATGTGTTAGAGGTGCCCTGACTGTTTCAGCAGTAATCTCCTTTGTTTGATTTCGTTTTAGGTTGTATGTCGTGTACTGCGAGTCATTCTGTAACTAAGAATGCCACACCGGTTGCGTTACCCGTTGTTCTGTTAGCTATTCGTGATAAATTTAGGAACGAGTTGAATCGTTTGCTCGCACTGAAAGCAGTGGCACCAGTAGATGAGCCCACCAATTGGGTCAATCAGATTGTAATACCTTTACAGAAGTCTGGTGGTATTCGTGTGTGCATTTACCCCAGGCTGCCGATTGTTGTACTCCGAAGGAAGCGAAACAGATAGCCGATTCTAGATGATATTTTGCATATATTACGGAAGCTGATTTGTCTTCCACGTACTGGAACCTGCTGCTGGGCGAAGAATCCAGCTACCTAGTCGCGTTTGGTACCATTTTTGCGCGTTTTCTTTGGCTGCGTTCGTCTTTTGGAGTATAACTGCCAAACGAGGTTTTTCAGAAACTTCTAGTTCGGGCACCTGACAAACTCACAGAAACGACATGTGTCGTGGACGATGTGCTGATTTAAGGAAGTACGGGTACGAGCCATGACCAGAAACTTGAGGCTTTTCTAAAACGATGTACATTGTGGGGAATAGCGCTATCGTGCGATAAGATAGTTTCTCGGGTGACAACAGTGACGTTTCGTGGTCAACTACTAACGTCTGAGGGACTAAAGATCGATCCAGACAAAGTAAATACGATCCAGAACATACCGCCCTCCGATGATGCCAAAGCGGTTTCACGTCTCAGTGGCAAGATCAAATAACTGAGTCGATGGTTCCAAAAGTTAGCCGACATAATGCGTTCGATTCAACAACTTACACGCAAAGAAGTAGCGTGGATGTGAAGCAAAGCCCAGCAATCAGCGTTTGACAAGGTAAAATGGTTAATTTCGATAGCCCCGGTATTGATATATATATATTTTATAATTCTGAGCTTCCTCTGCTAATTCAGTGTGACAGCAGTGAATCAGGCCTTGGAGCTGTGCTACTACAACAAAGGAAACCGACTGACTAAAAAGCCGAAGTATTTCAGCTGCTGAACTAAACTATGCACATATCGAAAATGAATGGTAGTGGATTTGCTCTGAAACGCTTTACCACCTACACATTCGGAAGAAAGACAGTGGTACACACAGACCACAAACCTCTGATAACAATAGGGAAGAAACCGCTAAATGCTATGCCCGACGTCTACGACGGATGATGATCAGGCTACAGAGGTACTGTTGTGAGCTAGTCTACCAGCTCGGAGACCAAATAAGCATCGCGGATACTCTGTCTCTCGTGCTCATCTACCCGGTGCTGTGAAGGATGGTTCTGTGTTCAAAACAATCGCATCAATAGACTACAGAATTATACCGATGAACAAAATGATGGAGCTAAAGAACACGAAGAGAAAGGATCGAGTACTTAAGAAGCTGACTGGGTTTATAAAAGATGGCTAGCCGCAGGATAAAAATATTCTGCCCAAAGAACTGGTAGTATTTTTCAAGGAACACGACCAGTTTGTTCAAGAGGAAGGAATAATTTTCAAAGAAGAGAGGATAGTCATCCCGGAAGATCTGCTGCAGCAGTTCACTGACACATGCTGAGGTGAATAGCTGTGCTAGGGTAGCAAAGAAACTTTACCACTGGCATGTCCGGCAAGATAAAGGATTAAGTAGAAAATTGTGAAATTTGCCGACAATAAGACTTAAGTGAAGTAAGGAAATTTACGTTTTCGGACAGGCCATGGCAAATTGTTTCAACCGATATAAACGCACACCGTGGTAAGCATTACCTATTCACGGTGGACTATCTTTTGGAATAGTTCAGAATTTCTTGGCTGAGTAGTACCACTGGAAGTTCAGTCGCCAACAAACTGTGTGCTCATTTCTCTCGTCACGATATACCCGAGGTGTTTTTCTCCGATAACTGACCACAGTTTGTGTGCGCGGAATTCAAGGCGTTTGTAGATAAATGGGAGGCTGAACATCCCATATGCAGCTCGTACTACAGTCCGTCAAACGGGAAGGCCAAAGAGGCAGTTGGGATGGATGAAAAACTGTCACAGTTTGTTTAAACGTCAGGAGAATAGCCTTAACTCATGCTTCTGAACAAAAAAGAAACATACCGAATGGGACCAGTTAGTACTGTGTGACGCAGCAAGTGTTTGGGCAAAGGACGTGCTTAAAAGTGCTGGGGATATGTAAACTGCTGCGTTGAGAAATATCATACTAGTCAACAGAATGTACGATACGGAATACAAAAAAATGTGTTGTGATCGCTGGGCCTGAAAACTTACAAGCCTTAAGCCAGAAGATTAGGTGTGAGTTTTTTGTTTCGGAGAACTCGAAAAAATGGAAAAGTACCGTGGTGAGCAACAACCCCTGGCGTAGCTTATACGATGCTGACGCAGATGAAGTTGTTAGAAGAAAAAGTCGCATGCATTTGAGGGAGTGTAGTTCCTCGAAAAGAGACCCCAAAGGCTTGTACTACAGGTTCCTCTTTTCGTCGTTGCACTTAAATATGTATACTGATGAAGATGTGTAACGGTCTATCAGGAAATGATTATGTTACTCATATGCTTCATGAACAGTCCTAACAGTAAGGAAGCGCACAACATCGGTGGTACTTTGGAACAGCTGTTCATTGCCTTCCATTTGCCAACATTATTTTTGGGGTAAAGATTGCTTATCTTCTACTGCCAGAGATTAAAACAATTGTTGTGATCATTACTAAATCAGCAAATTCCTCGAACTACTCATTTGTAACTCATTTTCAGTGTTCAGTTGTAGCTGAGAAATTATGTCGGGGCAATCGTTTCCTGGATCGTTTGGTGGACTCCACATGTGAAGGTAGGATGAGGAACTGACTAAATCCAAATATGAAAGTTCCAAGTTTACATCGTTTCTTCGTAACTCAGCTATGGCTGGGCATAATGACTCCACCGATGGTTCGAATCTAGCTAAGGACGAGGATTTTCACAATTATCAAATTGTTCCGAACTACGGATTAGTAATAAAGCATTGTAAACATGCAGTGCTTAAGCACAATTGTGGATTGCCATCTAGCCTAGCAGCTTAGCTGAATTTCATGTTTACGGGTTTTTATGATTAGGAGCCTAGCACCCACATCCTCGGCTTTGCGTTCACCAACAGTTACAGTGTTCTTAATTTAAGACGCTATGTTAATGAAATAATTAGCCACAGATTTGGAAGAACCGTCACAATTTCGATAGGAGTAGCCAGCGTCGTCAACAAACACGTCACAAGTTCATGACATTCGCTTTTGTCCTCATTGTGTCAAAAGTGGCCTAGAAGCATATAACGGGCAGCTCAGACGTGTTTCACAAATTTTTACCAGTAAAATGTGTGTTCCTCTGTTGGAAGCAACACCATTGTTGATTAAAATGATATGTGACTGTGTTGTTTTCATACAGCCAGTATATCAACCAATATGCAACACTCACGCAATTACTAATGTAGAGACGATGATCGATCTAACAGTTCTGCGCTACTCACTATGACAATAGAAAATAACCTGACAGCTGGTAAAATGAAACGTACACATGCATCTGTTCCAACGGTCTGCCGTCCATCTACGACACACATTAAAGATGCTGCACACAGGTACTTACAAAGCAGCACTCCAAGCGAGTTCTGACAACAAGAAGCGGCAATTGGTTTTGCGGGCGCGGTACAATCCGTTAATCATTCTGTCAGCATCTAACAGAACCAACAGGATCAGGGAAATATGGTCGGTTTGGATGAAAAGTTTTGTCAAGTAGTGCGTACGTAGCACTAGAAGAGACTACTTGGTTGATTTACTGAAAGACGGAGGTATCGCTGAATCAGCACTAATTTCCGTAGAGCCGAGAATTGATCAGAAAGCGTATCTTCAGTACAATGTTACCGTTGGCGACAAAGTACTGTCTGAATAGACTGGATGTTTACAATTATTTTTAACATGACCTCCAAGAGGCATACCCGTTTTTTCCACGCCAGGTAAAAATAGACACTCAGCATGCAAAACGCGTCATCTTATCGAAACCTTGTTTGCATGTTGGTGAACGAAACGGAAATACGAAGTTCATAATGGATTAGTCTCAGATATGCTGATTATATACGATTTGATGAAGTTGTGTACAGATTGTCTTCGCTCATGGTCAGCGTTCCCTAAAGTGGAGCAATATCATCCATCTTAGTAACGATTCACCTGTCGTAGACTGTTATTCGATGCATCATCTCTGTACAGTAGTGCTGAGGGATAGATGGGTGTTACCACTGATGGTTAAGTCACATTCATTGGTGTTTTCAATCTCAGCAGATAGTTAGTGAATGTTAGAAACAGGTTTGTGACAGTCAGTTTACAAAATACACTTCTGGTCGTTTAGTGTCCAATAATATTCCATATGCCTTAGGTGTATTTTCAAACAAAGGTAAACGAATGTCCTGGACCTAAATGAACGTCGTCATCTTACAATTTTTCATAGCTGTTAATAAATGATGACCAAAATCGTTATATTGTATCATCTTCATTATACTGTTAATAGTTACAGCAACAACGATGCTAACAATAGTAGGCGTTTCTGTTTTAGCGGGATTGCGTATATCGCACATGCACATAGAAAAACTCCTTAGTTCTATTGTTCGAACAAATGTTCGGTTAGTTTTGAATGTTTGTCCTATGCATGAAGTAAACATATCAAGCCAGAATTCAAAATTAGAAAAGACGCGCAGCAAATGCATCCCAATCGCGTTTCTTCATCTGCGACAGTTGTTGTTGTTGTTGTTGCTGTTGTTGGTATTGTGTGGGAGTTGGGCCAAATTTAGTGGTCGCATGCACCATTGAGCACTTCTTGGATGCAAATTTTGAGTGAGCAAACGGCGAGCTGGACAAGTGAGTCAAAGATTGCGGTGGGGTTCGGGGCAACTGGGTGCACAAGTCGAAGGAGCTCAAGTACTCAAGGGTGACCAGATAACAAAAACGGTATTGTTCCTCCGTCTGCACCAGCCAAACGCGTTGTTGCCTTAACAGTTTCACGGTCTGGTACATATCGACTACCGACTCTTGACGAAGTCGTTCTAGCACGTTGCACAGAGCAATGAACACTCCAGTTCGACCAGCACCGGAGCTGCACGAAAAATGTGAATGGCAAGTTTAAAAGAGAGCCCGATTACTACCAACGATCAATTATGGCTGAACCTTCAAGACTGATAAACCCATTGTGATTTCGGTTGTGAGGTATTAATTAGGCCAGTTTCATGAGAATACGGAATGAGTTTCAGAAGGTGTTCGTTAGTACTTAGCCTTTAAATAAGGGGCACTAAAATTTGGTTTTGTAATACAGCATCGAAAAGCTATAGAGCAATGGAAAACCTCTGAGCAATACCTACTCGAAAGTTAAACTCGAAATAATTACGTTTTACTACTTCGACTCAAAAGTTAAAAGGAATTTATCTTATCCGCTTTTTTTATGCTCCTTTTTTAGAATATATACTTTGAGGTAAGCTTGAATTTTATGTGTTAGACTTCCAGGTGGCTCATGGAAAGTTTACGATTTGTGTCAGCATATGGCTGTTGTGTTATGGATCGTAGTTCTGAAGCCTAGATACCGATTCATTTAGATGCAAGTAAAGACGGGTGATTTATGAAAATAATGGTGGTTTGCAATAAATTCACATCACTATTTATCACTTGACAGAAGTAATCCGAAAAATTATGAGAACAAACATTTGTCAGCTCTCTCAACAACAGCCCTCCAACTCGCCGTTTAGTGACGCAACGCTACCAAATGGGAATTATTTTAAAACTCACGAACGAGTTTTTTCGCCAGGTAATGATTTTGGTTTCATATGAAACGGTCGTTTTTACTCCTGACATAAAACCATGCATTTCTTGATTTAGGGAATGATGCATCGAGTTTCGTATGAAAAAAATTGTCAACGAACAAGTAAGCGATACACTAGTCACAACATTATCAGAAATTACCCCGGATAGTCGTTATGAAGTGCGAGTATCAACAAAATCATTTCATAATGCTGAGACAGCATCTGATTCTAAAGACAAACAGCTTGTTAAGGTTTTTTTATAGTCTATCGCAAAGCTGTCAAACGTGGTACCTACACAATTCATTCATTCCTCCGGTGACAGCCTTTACTAACCACAGAGAGGCCAGTTAGCTACTCTCTCATTGTATTTATCCTCCGCGGGCTGGGCCTCTAAATTCAATTACTACCAATCTCGTTCACTTTATTTGGTACATCTCTCCACGCATTTATCCACTTATTCAAAGGATGATCAGGGACAATTTCGTTGAGTCTGTCACGAAAGGCGTCATCTTCCGCGTACGCTTCCACGGTCGGGTTCCGAGAACTGAAGGACCACAGTTTTCCTAAATTGGAAAAGGTTACCAATTATTACTTGGTGTGGTTCCCAGGAAATTAAATTCTTTTCAATCTCAAACCGTTAGTTGTTCAACACAAAGAATAGTCTTGACTAGTTTTTCATCTATCTTACTCCGGTGCACGCCACCACACTAGGCCCGAAGTCTAGTTGAAGCAACACTCGTTCATGCACTGAATACACGATCTTTCTTGCCATAAGATCCGACGATCGTCTTATCATTTACCAACTCCTGAGCAAGTCCATACATCAACAGCTCCCGCCCAATTGATCAGTTAAGTATATCAGTTCTATGTATCCATCCTTAAAAGTTACCTAAAATGGTATGGCACATTCTGGTGCCACCTCAGTTTTGACTTCATTCTCTATAATGCACGTCACAGTAAAAAAAGAAAATGTTCTCTTCTCTCGCATGAACCTTGATCACGTGAGCATTCCGAAACACTAGAGAATGACACTGAAAGCCCTCAGTAAAATTCTTTTTTGATCTATAATGTCCACATAAATCGCTCTCATCTGTTACCACTCATGTGGACAAAACAAGCCATTGCTGGTCCACCGCTAACAAAATAATCCTGTGCACTTGGAATCCGGAATGTTCGAATTTTCTGTTTCACATTCTGGTTCTCAATACTGAAGCTTAGAAGACTCCCATGAAATTTGTAAGCCAAAAGTTGAGTATGCAAAATAGTGTGTGGAATGAATGAGCAATAAATACTACTTTCACCGGTGATCAATTTCATGGTGTCTCTTTTGACAACTCAATAAACCTAGTTAGCACAAGCTCATCATTACCTGTTGTCCAGAACACAACTACTGCATAATCAAAGAATTTGATGAAAACGTTAAAAACCTACAGACCATCATCAGAAAGTAAACAAATAAGTGCAATACACATTACTTTGTACGACGCTTCACTCAAACTAGTATTTCTACTTCTTGCGTGTTCAACAAAATTCGAGCATTAAGAGTCAGCTAGTATACTGGCAGATTCTACTTTTCAAGGTGTAAGTAGTAGGCAATTACCGGAAATACCTTGCATGACAAAAAGATAGTGAATAATTCTAGCTAATTTTCTACACTGCAGGGATATTTGTTAGTGACATGACAGAACACCACTGATGTATGGATCTACAGCTGAGATACCTTTCTCAGGGAAAACTGAAAAGTCTCGAAATCAAACCTCTCTAAAGAAAGAAAACTAGTCATTATGATACCTCACTTCTTAAAGGTGCCTGAGGGTTGGTTATCGTGGATGGCTGAGTAAGTGTGACATTTTTATGCATGGCAATGACCTCAAAAAAAAACAACTGAAAAAGACAGAACCAACAACTTCGGCTACCCAGTCTGTCTGCCCAAACTACCTCTTTAATTAGGGTTATCTTTAATTTTGAGAGAACTTTGGACTACTTGGCCAAACCCGTGCATACAGTGCGCTAACGGTATAACTGAGTAGGGCTGCTTTGTGTACGTATGTCCTCATTTGTTCACTACCGGCCCCCATTCGAACCCAAATTCCGTGTTACGTTGTCAGTCAATGATCCGCCGAAGATGTTCAACATAACCGTCGTCGTGGGTCTTCCCAGCTGAGAACTGACGTGCTGGAGGTAGTAAAGTACCCTGAAGCCTAGTTATTGCTCATAATTTCTTACAGAGAAAAAGCACTTTACTAGAATAGTCACGTGGTCACTGTAAACTTTAAATCCGATAGCAACATGAGTAAATTTGCCAAGAACATAACATGTCTTCCAACAACTACATTTTCGTACATGACAACATGTAACGGTCATCAACAGCAGTATCAAACTAAGTGTTTTTAGTGGTACTCAATTGACACTACCGATATGTTACTGGCAATGGACATACTCAAAACACAGCCACTTAGGGTTGTCCGGAAAGAAGTCCTGCCAGAACACAACACATACTGGCGGGTAATTTGTACACTTGTGGATGAGATGCAAACAGTTCACACACAAGCCGTCTTACTCCAATCCGTGCATACAAAAACTGTGTTAATTTGGACGGGAACTTTGACTTGTGACAAGAATTTTCCCGCCTCGAAGTTCCACGTAGCTAATCCAATCATATAAACTCAAACAAGACAGAAGGCTACCAAGTTTGAGAATGATTCTGTCCTGGCCAAGTCTCACATTTAAAGAGATAGCCCATTCCTTTTGCACTGTTCGTCTTTCGTAAACAGAAAACTACTTTCGTCTGCAAACGAAATTGTAAAACTACGCTACGGTAGGAGAAATTAGAATTCCTGAATCTCATCTCCATGCGCGCACCTGGAATCAAAAAGAACTATAACACTCAAACGGGTGCTGAACCCCCGTTTATTGTGAAGACATCTCAGTATAGCGTATGTATGTTGATTATTATGACGTTCAGTTACATTTTTAAAGATCGATCCCAACCGTTTTGAATGGCATCCATAATCCTGAATTTTTATGGTTTAGTAAGCCACTCATATACTCAACCAAAATTTCTCAAGGATTATTGATTGAATCCAAATCCGAAATGTGCTCAGGTCATGACAATGGATCAATGTTCTGCTGTGAAACATGTTTGCCGCCTTAACGGTACATACTGAACAGTTGTTCTACGAGAACATACGATGTCCGGCGAGCATTAGATCCAAGAATGGTGGTAATTAATGTGAGTTTGTCAGATGGTGCACACGGGTTCCACTCTAACAAAAAAATTCACACTTAGTGAATATACCTTAGGCAACCAACTAGCTATCACTGAAAAAACAGCCTCTTTGATACATCTGATCGTTTGTCGACCAATGTTACTAATACGTTTCTTATTCAACGCACCTGAACTGCAATTCTTCTCATTATGGAATATTATTCTCTCCCATTCTGTCCCTAGTGAATATTGTCTTAGACGATAAACCTTCAACCCTGAAATTACCTGAGATTTCGACTTGAGAGAAGTGCACTGTTCTTTAAGATTATTTCAGCCGTTGGTCTAAATCGAATGATCTCTGATGTTCTCCAAATTTCACGTACACTTCTGCAAATTAGGAGCTTCTGTGTTATCCGCTCCACTATTAAGCAGAGTAGACTTTTCTTCGACCCACACGTTTTTCCTGCCATATACTATGGAAACTTACAACAAATGATATATTGTTGACCTAGATTGACTCATTCTTTCTGCGATACATCGGCAGGTCAATTTTATCTCAGTGCACGTAAAGTTACTGTTAATCTCAAATTCCACAATTTGTGCTCCTCTGGATCTGTTACAATACACCAGAACTCTCCTGAGGCCAAACCCATGTACAGTCGTCAAATAGTGTGTAACCCTCGTCTGGAACGTAGCTAGGTGGCAGCTTGTTTGTTTACGGTGAATGAAACACAAAGCGTGAAAAACTGAAGACCACCATCTATTACATGCTGTCATATTAGGATATTCATGTAACTGTAAGCCCCGCAACTGTCTTCTTACGTTGATTTCAATCTTGTCAGCTAGCATAATTCAACGTGTTCAAAGTTGTGAGTACTGATAACAGTTCAGGCGTGCACAAACCTACTGCTTCATTAAATTAAGTGAGCGGGAATTGCGCAACAATGTTGTCGACGTAACCATCAGGCGAACTGAAATGCGTGAGTGATTAAATCTCTTAGATTCTATCACATGTAGTTAAATGCTTATTGACTGTAACATCAGCATTCTAACCGCATCTAAATGTTTAACAAATATAACATGATATTTAAGATGCTAAACTAAATATTTTTGGAACCTTTAAGTAAAATCTTCGTTTGATGGTTAGCTTAGTTGTACGCCTTCAAATTCAGTTGGACACTCAAACCTGTTGACCGTTCAGCAAACAGATATTTTCCTGATTATTGATGAGTGGTCGGGGATTTAGTTACTTTCAAGTTGAACATCACTCACAATTGATCGCAGTTTTCGCATTCCCATATACTTTCCAGTCAGCCTCTTTCGAAAAGAGGCATTAGATTCGGGTTTCGCTCTCATTAGAGCTCGTCAGTAGTGCATATCATCGCCACTGCAGCCGGGACTAGAGCCACGGCCACGCTGTTCATGAGCAGGCAACCGTGTTTACCACTACATCACTGACCTCACGTTAGACACGACCGAATTATCATATGTGAACTCTCGACCACTTTCGCTTGTGAGTAATGATCAGGTTGTCCGATCGTCTCGATAGGAGACACAGTTACGTGAGGTCAATGGCGCAGTGACCGTAGTTCTAGTCCAGGCAGTGGCAAGGATATGCATTGCTGAAGTGCTCTAACAAGAACGAAATTCGAGTCTAGTGTTTCTTTTCGAAAGGGGTCGACTGGAATGTCAATAGGAATGTGACAGCTGCGCTCGGTTGTGGATGATGTTCAACCTGAGATAACTTTCTGCCATGTGCCTAAAACGTCCATCCGTTTTTGATAGCTTTTCATGTAAAAAAAAATCTCATGGATTTTAGTGTTTCTGATCACTTCACAAAGTGTAGAAACGGTTTAGCAAAACTCTTGATTGCTACAACCCACCCCTTTATTCGGATCTTTATGAATTTATTTTGATATCTTCTACTGGAATCCGGTATACGTATTTATTTGTAATCACGTTGCCTTAGTATTTATCGTTTAATCCTTAAATGGCTTAACTTTGGCCAGCCTAAAACTTTTATTCTTGAAATGGTCACAAAACCAAGTCAACGGAATCTTTCCACAAATGATTCAGACGGCGCTCTCTTTCCCTGCAGTTTTCACGAGTTACCATCTAGACATGGTTTGACTCAGAAATTAAGGTAAGGACCGCAATGTCATTTAAACGCTCTTATCAGTTTTCATTCAGAAAGTTCGCCTAAACTGGGTCGATTCTCTTTGTAAAACAAACATGCCAGATACAATCTATAGAATATTAAAGCAGCTTTAATTGTTGGTAGGGATATGAAATGGATAAGCACAGTCAGAGAAACGGGTCAATTCTAATGCATCTCCCTGAAGCGACCCAACACTGTGAACTGACTAAGTACACAGTTGTGATTTGCCATTCTCCAACAAACCAATCAAAGGCACTCCAGTGACGGTCACATAAAATATCTCATGTGACCACACTGGGTGATGTAACCTCGCGCTGTGTTCAGATGAAGTTCGGTGAATCACTGGAACTGCAACGGATCCAAGTTGATTCAACATTATCCGCTGTGAGGTAAGTACTATATTAGTTCTTAAACTTTTACCAATATATAAGGAACAACGGTTTTGACAACACTAATGCAAGTATGCAATTGGTTGCTTCACTTTTTCTTCATGCAACTAGTCAGGTTTGTAAACACTTAGTACAAAACTCCTGAAAATCTGCTTCCTGTAAACGACCTGATTCGGGTTTCTAATCATCCGTCGGTTCACTCATAGAATTCTAATGCGTTTTTATATTTAACTGACTTCTGTGTTTTAAACGTGAAAAAAAAAGTTTAAACGCTTTCCGTTATTTTGTGTAGTACGTACGGAAACGATAACGCACTCAAGTGGACCCAACGAAAGTGTGGATCTCGACACCTAATTAAGCCCATTGAGGTTTTGGTTGTTCTCACTATGGAATGTTTTGTTTCTGTCTGCCTAAAGAGTGACTTAATCCAAAGCAAAAACGGTTAGCTGGTCCTCAAAATAACTGTCATCCACAGTTGGCAATTGCGCAATCCAGGTTTGCAATTTAACAACAGCGGCAACTGGCAGTAATGCTTCAAAACCGTTTATCAGGAAGCCCTTATCCAGTTGTTTACTTCAGGAGGAGGAATGGATAATAACCACTATTTATCTGGTATGCGAATATGTTGCCGTACAGTTTGAAACAAAACAGTCAACATGTCCTAGCAACATAAAGTCATACACAAAACATTCCTACTAAACACATTACAGGTATGACTCTGGAACACAGGCTTGCGTCCTGATCATCCTTGGAATTTAACAGCCACACATTCCATTACTCTCATTAACTGGAAACAAACGCCAACAAATCCATTGTTCATTTTGCGTACACTGACGTTATTTTAACCCATTCAGACTTTGCCAAATTGTTTTCTTCGTTTTGTGGAGATCAGTTGAATTTGGGTTCAAAAAGAATTCCGAGAGAAACTCTGGTCGATAGAACAAAAATTCTACAACCAGGGTAGTAGTAGGCCTCCAGCTTAATGATACTATGTTTGTTCGTCAATAAACCATAACTGGTTCGGCTTAAAAGCAGCCTATTTGTTGATTACACAAGGTCCATCTTTTGATGAATGGACAGGAGTATTTGACCGTGCATACAACTATTCCTGATTTCACTCTCAGTCAGACAATATATAGTAGATAGGCACACCTACAAACAAAACCGGTGATGAAGAGTCGGTTTGTAGGTAATCATCACAAGACATGTATATTAACGAAAAAATGCTAACTTATCGGTTAGAGCGTGAATGTTTTTTGTAACGGGGCGTCAGATCACAAGTCGAATCTAGTTGTTTTTAAGAAGCAATCACCTAATTGGATTTAGGTGCCTCCAAATGATATTTTTGCTTTGAGATATGTAGTCCGAATAACAGTTGCAAGAAAGGCGGCATGTTGTCCCTCTTCCTAATAAATGAATTTTTCATGGTTAAACATAGGTTCACTTCTCTTCAAAATTAATTTATATGTCATCCGATGACTGTCCTCGAACGAACACTTTGCTGGGGGTTCTGCTGTCGTTCAGAATCAACAGGCAGAAATTTGTCGACGAAATTAAGACAGCACAACCTCCATGTGATAAGCCAAACACTCCAATTAACCAGAGCAAACGTCATTGGAACACCGGTTGTGTCTAAGTGATGGGCGGGCCTAACATTTCAGAGCGTCATCAGATAATGGACCACAATAGAAACAAGCAGACATTTGTTACGTTGGAATGCCGGTTTGATTGTAAGTATCTAAGTTGATAACGTCATTAAATCAACTAGGAAAATGATTTAAGTTGTTGTCACTATAATCTTCTAGATAGTGACAACCCACTTTGCACTACTGACACAAATCCCGTTTCGACAGTGTATTAACTCGATCAGTCCAGTCATTTAATACGAAATTGGGAGCAATCACAACTAACTAATCACACCATTATAGCTGCAGTTGTCCTTGTGAACTTAGTTTAACAATCAGAAAGGAGCTGTGTAGCTAGAGAATAAAACAGCGTTATGCCATACTACACCGAGCAGCGCCAATGAGTAACATGATACGTGTCTGAGTGACCTACCCGAACTGAAAATAATGCTAAATTTTAGCGCCTAGAAGAATGAATACTGGAAAACAGTCGTATACCTGTATGAATTTCATAGGGAATAGATTAATAAAGAACCTAGAAGTGTATTGATGACGATGTATGGGGAAATATGCTAGTTGTACATAAGCACGCTTAGGATTGTAGTGACATACTGACACATACCTTGTAATGAACGTGTAATAATAACTCCTCTCATCATACATGATTGTAGCAGTTGTAATTTACACGAATCGATCGACAGTTTGTCGTTCGTGAAGTTGTTTCACAATAACCTATTCATGTTGCCTATATATCAGACCTAATTTTCAATGAAGTTCATCTGTTTCCATTTCGAACGTACCATAGGGAAAGCAAGCAGCTTTTTCAGATTGAGTTGAATTCAAGTATCGGTTGAGCGACAGTTCATTTAAAAGAATCCGAGGATTCGCAGACATTGAAGACCATGGTGAAAGATGAGCCATAATTTTCACTAAGTGAATCTCACGCTTATCATGTGTAGATTTTCGGAACCTCGTATGTATATTATACATCAGACTGTACAACAAAACACTTGTCCTTGATACGCAATGCACTAAATACTCTCCATACATTTATCTTTTATTTTGTGGTTTTCAACATTAGGGAGTTAAAAGCTTAAGTTTAGGTTAATTTGACCAGCTACACGGATTGTAATAGACGTACAATTTGCTCTGATAAGTCTGTAGCAAGTGGTAGTGGTTAAGTATTGCGCACAGAATAGTCATGAACAGAGGTAATTTAAATTGCCGGCCAGAATTGAATAAAAACATTCGTCAGTTAGTTACCTGCAATGCACGGTGATGGGACTGTTACAACCGGACTGTTCTTTCAGTTTATGAACATAACCGATCAAGTCAATCAAACCACCTCCGTCGGTCGGGACTCCATGTTCTGGCCAACGAACATAGTGTAACTGACGAACTTGACGCGATTCCCCATCACGTGCGTCGGTAATTTTAAACTCGCGAACAATGTAACTGGACATTTTGTATTCTCGTGTTGGGTCCACTACAAAAAATTGGAAGCGCGCTGCCTTCTCGCTGGGCCAATATTTGAAACACTTTTCCTTTCATCAATGAGGGAACAGAGATTCGTGGGATAAAACATAAGTTTCATCACAAATCAATTTTTAACACATTCAGTGTAGCAAAATAGTCTTCAAAATAGCCGGACTCACTTGAGTTACTAGATCAACTCATATATCTTATATCGACAAAATCAGGCTAACTGAGCGTAGATGAATTTGACATAACCCCTAAGCTAAACAACATATTTGAAACAGAACCAAAATGCAGGTATCACAGTGAAACTTAAAGACTGAAACTAAACAGAACTAACCAACTTGACACAGGGGAGGAGCAGTGGCAAATCAGATTAATTGATTCATCCAGTTGTTTTTCCAGGTGTGCGAGAGCAGTCCTCCCTCGCAGTATAATATTCCCCTTCGAAGGTGGTGTTATTCAGTTCTCTACTTGCAGGTAGTCAGTTACACTTAAAACATTGTTGACAACGGTATGCCGTCGCCAGTGACATTTTAACACCGGACACAACCATTATCAGCTTCAGCACAACAGTTCTCTCAATAATTACATAAATGTCTACCTTGTAAACACCACCTGCAACATCAAGGTAAAAATGTGACTTCCGATGTGTAGGACGAGTAGTGGTTGGTTATGGAAGCAATCTTCTCGACTGAAATCTGAAGTGGCAAACAACTAAGCAGTTTCACCGTCCGCACAATCAGCTCGTGATGTTTTCACTAAGCATTATATCATTCAATCCTTCATACGGATGCTATTGTGCACAATAAAAGAAAATCGGGCACAAAACGTGAACGAACAATGCGAGACATCGACGTTAATGGCGTTTGATAGGGTAAATAACTTAAATGTGGCCCCTTTTAACTTTGAAAGCTGCTCCTGTTTTGTGGAGTGGTGAAATTTTGAAGAGATTGGCTGGAACTTATGAAGCATACTGCCAAAAAATTACCTTACTTGTGAAAAATTATCACCAACTCCGTGCTTCCATAGTGATAAATAGTTTCTCTCTAATAAAAAGTGCATTCGTAAAAGCGGACAATGATGAATGTTGTATTGCTCACAACCGTGACTTTACCGTGTACTCTGCTCAACATCAGAGTTTATCATAACTATCGAACAAGAACAAGAAGAATTTCTTAAGACGTTTCCCACTCTCTACTTTATGGATAAAGCATTTGGCATCAGATGAAGTCAAATCAATAACACGCCTGTTGTGTATCTTGATGAAAGAATTTTCGTTGTTTTCGAAAATAACGCCAACTTCAGCAGCTAAAATGCGGTTAACTCGATTAACCCGAGTCACAGTAGTATTGAACATGATAGAAGTTGTGGAAAACAGTCAGTGTGAATTGAATCGACTCGCTGAATTAGATTCGTGGTCAGTTCAAAACTAAACATGCTGGTTTTTTGAAGTCAAGTCATATAGGGAATAATAGAACGCGAGTGCGACAGGATGGAAGTCACTCAACCATTCCAGTGAAATCTAATGGAAGACGTAGGAATATACTTAATCTGGATAACGTGGGTTGCTTCTGTCAGAAAGACTTTTAGCTGGAAAATTTTCTCACAAGGAACAGTCGTGAAAAACGATAATATCGACGAGTTACTTAACGAACATGTCAAGTAGTACAAGACGGTAAATAGTAGTATTCCGATTTTGGTCGAGGTAACACTAATAATGTGATCGAATCAAAGTTCTACTCAAGCAACTCCATTGTTACTTAACAAAGAGAAGACGCGGTGGGGGTCCGTTAGTTACATGAAGTCGTGAAGAGTTATCAGGAATTTTATAAAGGAAATTGATGCGTATTGCCTTATTTTCGTTTGTAGATACCAACAAAATTTTAAAGTGTTGTCTTGACCTATCAGATCAAAGCATGTTGGTAGGTTAATAAATCAACTTCCCCTTGCACATAGATTTTGTCCATAGGCGACTATTGAACCGACGATGCATGTGTGTGTGTCTATCAACGCCCATGACTGACCATTGTTTCTGTACGTGACGGTGTTTTATACAAATTGATACCAGTTTGTGATACCTAGACTTGAAATAGTTTTACCCATTATTTTCTTCAACGAGTGATAAGTGACGATATTGATGGTCCATATCATTCTCATTGAGTGGGTGAACAACTGGTCTCTTTCCTCCTTGTCCGACCACTATGAACGCACGTTTGCTGAAGCATTCAGACGCCTCGAGACATACGTGCTAAACATGTACTTGGCGGACTGAAAACTGACAGCTTCTCATCGAAAACTACCTTCAACCATTGTTTCATACGTTTTGCATTTGGATGAGCCTCAGTGGACTGATAGTCGAACAACCAGGACGATGACCGCTGAATCATCCGCCCATGGAAATGTTCGAAGGTGACGGTCACACCGATGTGTTCGTGGTATTAAACTGTAGGCACAAATGGACGTGTTCTTTTCAAAGCCTAACTACATGTGGTAAATAACTGTTATTTTTGACTATTCATCCTGTAAAACACAATGTGTAATCAGCAAGGTTTCCAATACTGTTCCTCCATGCCACATTAAACCCACGGTTGGTCCCACATGATTTTTCAACAATTCCCTAACCCTCCGGGAACCAACACTCCAAGGGGAAACGGTGCACCTCAAGAAGAACGTTCTGAAAGTAAGAAATATCTGTGCGTTAGGTACCTCCTTCGAAGAGGCAATTCTCACGGACCCACAAGTTATACACTTTTTGTAGATTAAACTAAACACAATAATCCAGGATGGAATACGATAGTCTGGGAAATTTTTATTGGGGCACTTGTTAAGAGTTGAAGTGGTGTAATGTACGTTGGGCTTTGAAGCGGTTTATTTTTACGTGAAAAGGACCCTAATATCTTTCAATAAAACAGGTTTGTTTGGTCTGCTATTACTAAAGAAAAACCGAGGCTTCGTCCGCTGACGAGTGCACAACATTACCGGTTAGAGCTGTGGAACATCTACCGGCATCTACTGGAATTAAAATTACTTTCAACTAGACTCTTATTTTTCGTTTTCCTCCTCACGGTCATCGCTTCAGTGCCATCTGTCTTGTAACCGCGTGACAATGAATGCTCATTTGTATACGGTAGACTGATAGCACTTACCGAAGCGTAAAAGCGAAGCACTGGAAGCTGTTGAATCCTTATTGGGTGTTCAACAGCTGGTGGTAAACTGTTGTTGCCCTCATTAAACTGACCTGGCTGTGTGCACTGTTGAAATCAAATTGGTCGTTAGAGTAGTACAAGCTAAAAGGATACGAGTGCTGACGTAGAGGTTTAGTGTAAGACGGATGAATGGATTCTGGCAAACTCAGCCACGGACCAATGAAAAATCAATACCCTTTTGGTCATTGACTAAAAAATGATTGCAAACCATTCGATCGTAACAGAAAAATTTACGGTATAAAAAATGTTTATACTGTTACATATGCCTACAAAACGCTGAAAACTGGGTAACAGATGCGTCATAGACAAAACCCTTTCGACTGCCGGTAATCAAAGCTTCATACATACATTTTAATGAATTAATTTTAGAGGCGGACATCCTGTTGATTTTGTTCAAGTCGGTATCACTGAAACCATATTCACAGTGAACAAACTGATCGGTACAGGTCGCGGTTGCCATACCCTAGACCTTTTTCTTTAGAATTAATTTACAAACATCATAAATTTTTTGGGACAGGAGTGTGTGAAAAGTACTTTGCACTTAACTCAATTAAATACACCACGGTTTGCGAGAGATAGGAATGTCATAGTGACTATCTCTTTACATTAAATATTTACTAGTTGGTTTAAATACATTAACTCATCACACACATTAGTGTGAGAACTAGTTTGAGCAGAAAATTCTTTCGATCGTTGATTCTTCCGAATTTTGTCCGGAAGATGAAATGTTGTATATCACTAATATCCCCACTGACTGTGTCCAATAACTGATCTACTAACTGCTCGGTTCCGATCTAAGTCGGAATGAGTCGTAACTTTTATGGTTGGACGATTATTTCTCAGCTTACTTGTGCTATTGCATAGCCTACCCTTCGATATCATCCTCGTTTCTATCTGTCGCAGATTGTTCTATAATATGCTTGTTTTTCTTGCCACTGTATATTACTAATAGGTAACCGTACCCGACTTCTTAATAATCATAGTAAACCTCTCACAAATACTAACCGCAGTGAAATGAAAATACGCTGACTCACTTTCCCTCCTTCCTTTAGATCACACATCATCACAATTGTATCACTCTTGTGTTCCCAGACCATTCGCCAAAAGTCTTCCACTGTCCCGGCCATTGGAGCTTGACATGCAATATAGGCATTTTTTATGCAATAGCCATCAATCAGGCTTCCGTTTACATAATCAGAACCATCCACTCCACGGATTGGACACAAGGGCACCCGGTTCCAGTCGAAAGGAACGATGCTAAGTATGCGATTTTTTGCTTGATTCACCTAAGAAAAAAACGAGTAAAGTAGAGATAACAAATTCCTTATAACACTGAAGGGACCTGTAAACATCCTGATGTCTTCCTGATTCAATAACATTCGCACTTCAAAGGCTCTAATTACTCAAGCTTAACTATTAATTTGGGTACCAGAGTAACTAACGTCTAGAAATAATGAGCATGCACTTTCAGTAGAAAAAACTCTTGCGCCAACACGGGTAATCGAGTTGACGCACTTTTACATCACACGTTCTGTCTTCACTTGGCAACGTCCGGTGTGCAGTGTGCTACTCTATGTACTTTTGTGAAAGGTCACACCTCAAGGCCCACACAGGTGTATTTGTGGGTTCCTCATTGTCTGACCTCGGGTGACGGGCCTTTGTGATACGATGCCCACTCAGGAGTGAACTATTGTGATCACCTTTCAAGTTGTGTTGACTGTCTTCTTCTCTCTGGACGAGTCAGAATAATCTCATATCAAGCAACAATCAGAATTGGCCAACCAATGAAATGTTCGGATTCATCGACTCATGACAGTGAATTGTGAGTACGTTAAACAACGATAAGTAGAGAGATATTGCATTACTTGACCACTGGGGAAGCCAAATCTGGTGAATATACCCTACAGAAAAAAATCGGTGCAATGAGGGTTGGTTGACGCACTGCGGTTGGTTAGAGAAAGTTGTTTACAACTGCACCAAAGGGGAGCTTACCCGCGAATTAATGTCAGTCGTTGTAAGTGGTCACAGGACCGGATGATGGTTGCTGCAATGAACAATCACATAATTGATGCTGTTATGCAATCTGTGTATTTTCGATTTCGCTGGTTTATTGGTGAGCCTATCAGCGGACAGCTGTATGCTCCTAGACAAACAGGTCGAGCTTGTGAAGCTAGCAGGTGTATGCTATAGTAATTTTTGCGGGCCCGCTAGCACAATGAAGGGGTAGCTATCAAATTACTTCTCACACTCTTGAAAAAGTTGTGTATGAACGCATGTGCTTACATGCGTGTACTGTCTGGTGCAAAAAATCCAGTATACTAGACGACGCAGAACCTCTAACAGGCATGACTGCAGTCTGAATAAAGGGAAAATCTGTATTTTCAGCCAGAATCTTACCCCTCTAGCGGTCCTGTTGCTTGCTTCTCAGCCAGTTGTTTGTGTTGGTAGCGAGTTTCACTTAGGCCCTCTTATGCTAACGTACCAGTTGCCGATAAAATATTGGGGATTTGATCAATTTAACTTGCGTAACACTTGAATATGTTCACAATCTTTCTTGCCAGCTCCGCTGTAGCTCTCTAGAGAGCTACAATGCTTACCTTCGCCTTGACAAGATTTTGAACTTAGTTCACCTTCTCCTAGATCAGCTTTGTCAACCACTGCACCACTGACATTAAATTAATCACAATATTTTCATATATGAAGGTTCAATCACTTTCCTCTGCCGTTAACCATCAGTCTGCTTGATCGTCCCTTATGAGGACAGTTACTATCGATAACTGTTCGAAAGTTGCTAAGCGATCATTTGCGATAATTTAGTCACGTCTAATGTAAAATCACCGGTGCATTTGGGAACACGATTCTCCCATAGAAATTTTGATAGCGAAAAGACTACGCATTACTACTTAATTCGAACGACGGCAAAAATCGCACCTTGTGTTTCGCCAAAATGGCGATCGATTACAAGTGGTGCCCAGCTGAACACTAACACACGGCTGTTTTATTGCATTACACCAGCTCTTATGTAGTGTCGTTTCTTTCTCCTTGTTGTCTAATCGACTGGTTATCAAACTCTATTTCGTTATAACCTTTCGTTATTGATATTCTGGAAGGTGAGTAGCCAGCGTACGCCGAATGACAAAGCTAACTTTGTTTGAATGCTTTCCTACGATATATTGTCTTAGCCGATAAACCACATCTGATTAACTGGACATTCTTTGCAGTTACATGTAACGGCTCCTTATCATTTCTTTCAGCACCCACCCCCACGTCAACACTGTTTGCGTGCATTGAGCATAGAATCCCGGAAAGCAAACTAAACGAGTACTCTTTGTTCGTGAGGTGAAGATTTCCTTCATGTCTTTAATGCAATTTTGTGTGCAAACCATAACACTGACTGATATTCCGTAGCTTTCAGGCTACAAGTGAAGATTGCTTTTCTTACCTAATATAGGGCAAAACTCACATTGCCGTCTGTGCAATAACCGTGACTTCATGCGTGTCCACGTGAAGCAGACAACTAATTAGAAGGTAACCAACTATCCTGTCGGAATCTGCTTGAGTATCCAAGGTTCAGTATAACTAATGTATTCATCAACGTGCTTTTGTTTACGGTAGGGTATTGTTTACACCAAAAAGGCAAAACGGAGCGGCTGATAAAAGGTTGGTTCATCAACCGCTTTTAGGATAAAGTTCACTCATCCAATAGAAATTATCCTACTGTCAAATAAAAGTATATGAATGGACGAACGCCATTCCCAAACGATTTTCTATTCATTAGTCTATTTAGTGTCATCAGTTTACATCAATTGCATATGATGGGTTAATAAAACACCGCGAGAAACTTCCATTGCAAAACCGTCAATAACCACAGTTCAAGAATTGTGTAGGTACAACATTCAAACAAAAGTGCATTTGAAACCTGTTTAACAGTTTGAAAAGGATACACTTCAAACACTAATAATAAAAATTAGCTATTGTGTGGTTTTGAAAGCCTATCGTTGATAGCCACGTTGTTGGTTTCGCCAAATAGCCTAGAGGACAATTGCTGTTATTTACGCTGTCTACCCATCAACTATTTTCAGATGATGACATGAACAAAATGTTAAACTGTGTCTGGCGATTTCAAATGACCATACCCATATTACTATCAGCTCGATATATTTATTAAGAATCACGAGATACTCACAATTAATAACTACCGTGTTCGGTATTTATCTGGGCTACACGTTAAGTCCCGGTTGCCCATAAGTTAACCGCTCAGAGTTAAACATTGTTCCACTGGATATATATATAAACCTTGACTGGTGTAAAACGTCACTGACAATGATAAATCAATGATTACGAATTAATTAGAAATGAACAGTTGTAAGTGAACAGTAGCGCACTGGGTTCAAAAGGTGCTACCGGAATTGACGATTTGGAAAAGTTGGATTACAGTTTTGCATGCGGCCCAACAAACTGAATGTAAAAATGACTAGCGGTCAATTTTCTAGTTATAGCAGTAGTCGGTAGCAAATACTTCTTCGTAACATGTCAGTAAAACATTATGACCAACGTCCGTGGTTACTGTAATTATGTATTCTGCCATCCGTAATCCTCGTATTTCGTATAATTTTCAACAGTTTATTAGATACTCAGATACAGCGCGGACAGTATGATTGCAGTATAGTGTTAACTAACGCGCTTGCAGATATTGGACAAAACCTACGGTTAAGTAATGTATGGGGTTGGTGTGATGATTTTGAACGCTAATCAAGTTTTGTACTGTCGTTTAGAGAGTGAGCGCTCAAGCAATCCGATTTTTATTAACAAACGAAAGTAGTTGAAGCTTCAGGTACGATTATTCAAACGTGCCAGATGTAAAATGGTAATGTAAAAGTGATTCATCAAGGTTTATGATTAACAGTGAATTAGGTTTGAATCCCAATGTAGCAAACGTTCATGCTACAGAGGAGTTTTGACTGGAGTAAACCTCCGACTTAGTGCTGCTCTTTAGGAGCATCTCTCTATGTTTGTCTGATAGTTATAACCATCTGTGAATTGTGTTCGGTTTTCTGTGACTAAGGTGTTCTCGTAATACCATCTCACACAACGCTTTTGAGCTCATCCAATCGTTCTACATATGTACATTGACGGTTGCGTATCTCACCAAGTAATATTACATGTTCGTTCGCATCGACTCAAAGATGATGCTGAACAAGAAGTAGGTGTTCAGCATCCTTCAACCTCTGATGGCGCCGACTGTGACCGTAAGTGTCCGATCAAAACTGGTCTCAGTTAACACACCGGGCATGCGCATCCCGTCGTACGCAACGGCGAAAAGGTCAGGTGAACGTACGTTACGGGATCAAATTGGTCCCTACAAGACTTGGCCTCTCTTGTCAGATATGATGGTGAGTTGGTTCTATCGTGCTGCACACGATGCGAACTTCACCACGCGTTCCTGTCATATTTTCTGGAGCGTACTCTTTGGAGCATCAGGATGCGTCTATGGGCTGTGAATTGGCGGAAACATTATCTTCATTGCCAACCCAACCACCACCTCAAGGACAAACATGAAGCCGGATATTGAATCCCAAGCTGCTGAACATCCCGAGTCGTTTCGCCGTTTGAAACAAACAGAAACAACTCAAATGGAGGTTTCATACTCGTGTAATATTCGCAATTGCTTGAGATCTTCATGTAAACATTTTCATAATTGTTCAGGCAGTCATTGCTGAACAAGCATGCCTCGTAAGATTCCCCACACACATGTCGACTGATCACTCGACAATGTGTTCGTGTTACTGTGGAAATCCACCCGGTCGGGACACAGATACGGAGGGCTAAGTACGCCGCAACTGAATTCCTTTACCACCAACGGAATAACGTGACTGCTCCTACAGTCCCCTGTGAAAACTTGAGAACTGCTTGCAAGACGAACCGAGGTCTTTTGGATAATACCAACACTTAATAGCTCAAAGTGTTATCGATTCATTCGTACAATGATGAGCGGTCAATAAGTACGATTCTGTCTCCGGACCAGTCCTTGGTCGACAAGCTCACTAGAAAGAAAGATATCTGAACTCTGAAGAGCATGGAATATATCGCTACTGGTGTGCACAACCTGTTGTCAACACATTTGAAGCATATGAAAGCTGACGACATAGACAGATATTCCAACTCATTCCTGCTAACCGGACTTGTCTAATTCATCTGCGCCGCTTCTTCGTCACGCTTGTTCCGAAAATGAATAACTCTTTTTATCCCAGCTAATTTAGACCTATCACTATATCTTCATCGCTGGCACGTTGCTTTCACACGATACTGACCGATCTTTCGAATGCCCGTTTGCAACTGCCTGCTTTTCAGCATGCACTCCTACACCGAGATGGTTGCGACCCCACTGCCACACATGCTGCTCCGAAACTTATACGCCACGTCCTCCAGCCTATGTGTGGTCCTCACTGAATTGTCTAAGGTATCCGATTCTATCTCACACGACGTGGTTGCCAGATCGGTACAAGCTTTTGGTGCTCCTGTAGGTCTAACAAACAACGTTGATTATTCTTGTCGGAACGCCTTTTGCACGCTCAAACGTTACGTCCTCCAGTCTCGGCGGGATGTTCGCGAAGGGTGACTCATTGTTGCCGTTTCTATTACTCATAGCAAAGAATAAGATGTTGCCTCTATTTCGACCGGAGGTAGACTACTCGTCCCACGATATACTGGTCAGCGTTTCCGCTTGGTCCGACTGCCTGATCTTCCTGGTCGAGAATCTGACGCGCCTCTCCGAGATGCTTGCAGCCGCCACAAGTGTTCTGGAATTGTCCAGACCGAAGGTGAACAGGTGTAAGATTAAACCCATTGCCATTTCTGGAGACCATAAGCACAACACAACGGCTATGGCTGACGAGTTTATTAAGTTTGACTCGGACACTATCCACGCACTAAACGCCTCTGACAGGATGACATACCACGGCATCCCGTTCGTCTGAAAAGATAAACCATTCGCCAGTCACTGACTGAAGGTTCGTACAATGGAGAATTAAACAACTCAAGCGCTTCTAATGCTGCACCAGCGCCTCTACCTTTTGAGACAACATCAGATCCACAAGCTGAATCATTCGTTAATATTGAGCCAAGTCAACCGAAACACGCTGAAACCTGCGAAATGCACAATTTGCCAGTTTGTTTGTTAGTGGCTCCATCTTCCTAAAGATACATCAACCATCCACTTCCACACACCAGTTCGCCTTGGCGGTCTGAGCATTCTCAGTGTGCTCATCATTATTTCCATCTTGTACAAATCACAAATGGAGGGACTGCTCTGCGAACAATGTCCCGTTGTGACGAACGTGGTCAGAGATTAAACATTTAGCCCTCTCATGAAGGACGTCAAGATGTGATAGTGACGAAAAAGGAGAAGACCCATTCGACGTTGACAGATAAGCCTTACCATACGCTAGAAGGCCGTAGTCTTCAGAAACTGTCTCGCTCACTGCTTTGCAGTTTTTGGTTGTTGAATGCAGACCATCTTTCCTCTGGGATCTAGCTCCGACGCGGTCTTCTTCGGACTAAGGATCGGAAACCTCGTAGTGGCCGAATTAGCCACTTAGTTCTCTATCGTGACAACTGCGGTCGGCCAGAAAACCTTGCTCACATTCTCTAATCGTCCTGGATCACCCATGAGGTGTGTTGTGCTGGACACAAGAGCGTGACCAAGGTTCTGACGTAAAGGCTGCTCAGTCTGTGGGAAGCAGTCTTAGAGGACCCATGACTATCAATGGCCAGCTCAATAATCAAATCTGACGTCATCGTGGTTCGTGACTGCGTTGCTGTGGTACTGGATGTAGTATAGTGGAAGAATACCGAAGCCAAATTGCTCTTAGAAAGACGAAGTTGTGAAGTATGGAACTGACTCTGAAAATGCCGTTATTCAGTCTAATCTCCATACTATGGGTTGTGATGTTGAATACATTTCTCACACACCTGTCAACATCACTTTTCATGGTATTATATATCCTTCTTGCAGTGCATTCTTTGACTGAAACTGCTCTCCTTCGCAGTTACTGATTTTTGCCTATCAACTGCAAACTTATGACGCACTTATCTGGGGAACCTGGCGTTGATTGTTACCACCTTCTGATGGTTGCCTCATTTGGAAGTAAATTCCTCCATCCCGATTCATGTGCCTTGAATGAAGTAGTACTCCTATGTTGTGAACAGCTTCTGATTTTGACTTTTATTTTTGTCTTTTCTAATTGTTACCACCTCACATATGATGACTAAAATTACAAACGTTCGCTTCTTTCGTGAGAGGACCTCAACTTTTCAGTGTTGTTCACCATGCAGTGCTCTATATTTAGCAGACAACTTACTTTGAATTTCACCCTTTTTAAAATGCTTGTTGCTTAAACTTGGACGCCACCGCTTACCCTTTCTTTGGATGAAGCTGTGTAAATTGATGTAGGATAAGTGTCAACACTGTTGTGTACGTTGACACACCACTTAATACGATACGATTCTCTTTCGAACAAAACCCTCAGTTAAAGATTTGAATGTTTAGGAAGAACTCAACTTCACGACCGACACCTGCAGGCTACACTGAACGGAATCTTCAGGGTCATCACGCACTACAACTTAGTCATCTCCAGGCTGCCTCGAAGTGGTACTTGACCTGGTGGTCATTATTCTCCGGTAAATTGAACTAGTAAATGATATTCGATTTCAGGAATTTAGCTAACCTCTACGTTGTGTATGTATTACTTAATCACGAATCACGTGTGCAAGATCATTCGAACTATGCGCCCTTGTAGTGTTCGAATACATATCCTTCTCACTGAGGGCTAACTGAGCAGATATGGCATTAGTCGAACACTACAGTCTTCACCACGAACTTGCGAGGCAGCACGCCATGACGCAAAATAAATAAAACAATGGAATTTCCTTGTAACAACAACCGGACGTCTTTCGGACAAAACGACGATGAATGCCTACGGAGGCAGATTGTTCTAACTACTTTTTTGATATATTATTAGCAGTGATATAAGAGCAGTTGGATTGAGCTATCCAAGTACGTACACTAGTTTAAAACTCCAAACAGATTGAGTCTACCAAGAATGATGGGAACAAGAACGTCTCATTTCAAAAGTGGAACACTACATTTTAAATAAGAGAAGTGCAGTTCATGCGGACCAGATCAGTCACTTATCCTACTCACTGTGGTCCGAAAACCTTCAGTAGGTGGGTTGCATAACGAAGAGTCTTCCAGCTACAGAATATTGTATAGCTTACTGTGGGGGAGAAATTTTAAACCAATAACTTTCTACAAACACACCTCCTGGATTTTCATCTATGAAAAGGTTTCACAGGACGGGAAGATCGGATATGGTGACAGTGCCAGAGCGTAGTATGACCAGCCTAATTGAAGACAGTCATCACGTACAAAATCAGCCTAACCGTTTGCATCCTGTAAAAATATTGATCTTGTAAAACCTCTAGTAAGACGAAAATTCGGTCATTGCACAGACAACTGAATCGAAATCTTGCTTGTACTACACTGATCGATCTTTTCTTGATTTTGGTATACCAAAGTAATACCAGGCCAGTCGGTAGGAGATGAATAACGGACGGAACACTGACGTCCTTGTGGTTACCACAAACACTTCAAGTCCTATTAGTAAGAAAAGAACTAACGCTAGACACAGAACACTGCTTATTCGCTCCAAACGTTTGGAATTGGTGTTGCCAGTTCTGTGGATGACCAGTAGCTGCAAAACTTCCAAAATAGAACTTGTCATATTTTTTATTTCATCTGTCAATTACCTGGAAACACTGGAAGATCGCTTGAACGTCACTGCCTATATAATCTGGCTCAAGTCAAGCGAACTGCTTCTGAAATCCTACAGTTATGTCAGGATACTGTTCATCTCCCAGGATAGTTTTCGCATGAAATCGATGACCGAATTAGAATGAACATCAATTCCTGGCCATAACTCGCAGAACCTGTTCTATTCAACAACCTGTCTTTCTTTATTGCGCTTCGGTAGTAGAAAGTAGCTAGCTGTTGTCATACTCGATAGTACTCAAGTGACTTCCATCCTCCTATTCTATACGCCTTGAAACGGTTAGCTACCAAAATCAGACATGTGGACTATATCTGACTAACGACGTAAATAATACATCTGATCCTCTATGATTGTTATCCTTTCAAATATCGAGTGAAGTTACGAATGATTTGGGGCCCGAATCCAAATATGTTTTGTTGTTCTGGTTTACTATATCAACACTGGTAATTCTCCCTACTCAACTTAGTATAATGCATAACCAAAAACTATGGTGCCTATCTCATCAATGTGATGTATGTATTTTCCTGGAGCACACTCCCGAAGTTCCTATCAAACTCACCATGATAAGATTTAGGCCGATATAGTTGCAAACATTTATCTTAACCTATGCCCTCTGGAATGAAAGCTGGATTGAGACGATTAACGTGTTTTAAATGAAGTAAACCTACCCTGAACAAGTTAATGTTCTTGTTCCTAACATAGGTTTACTCAACGTTCGCTGTTTATCGCTCGAGTGACTCCTGTCGATTGCCAATAATTTTGTCTGATTAGGTATTTTGTCTTGAAAACCCTGTATGTTTGGACTACGAAATTAGTCAACATTTGCCGTAAAATGTGCTATGGTTATGGTTTCGTCAACTGTTCTCGGGTTAACCTATCACTGCTGAAAAATAACAGCTGAGATATTCCATGATGTTCTAGTTTATATTCTGCTGTCACTCTTCCAAAGACCCAATTTCGGATGTGAAGACATTCGTAGTTGTCTAAACTCAAGAGTCAGTTGGTCAAGATGGCTGCAATTAGGTTCTACGGGACTAAAGCTAAATGACTGGGATGGGCTGTGAGATGAGTTCAACGTCCCTACAAGATTAACTTTATAGTCTGGAAAATTATCGTCTCAAAATATGTAGTGATTATGACTGGATAACATTGTGCTCGAGTGTTCTTGTAGTAAATGATTGTGGTCCGAACGTTAGGTTCACAGGATACACAGGAAATCTGCCGACCGAATGAAGCCGAGAATGTTTATGCACATTTACAGCCGTGTTTTACGATTTATCAAAAGAGAAAATTGATGGATATTTTCATCACTAATAAGCCTGCAAATGAGAAAACATAGGGAATCGTTACTACAAGCCGCGGAGGCTCGTTGAAGCTTGAGTATAATCAGAGGCCCACAGAGAGCTCTTTGCAAGTCAGACGAGTTCGTCCCCAGTTTTACTTTAGCACGCTGAGTTTGAGGTGGTTGTTTGTATTGGAATTTCCGGGTACAAGGAGAGGTTTTGTCCAAAAACAAGGTGAGAAAATATGGTTCTGTTGGTCCTTTTTGAATTCAGCAGAAAACGGGGTATTTTCACGATTGAAACTCTTCCTATTCGGAGTAATCACAGACAAAAAAAACAGATGTAAACAGTCAACACTGAATTCTGCGTGAACTTTCTTACCAGTATGCCGTCCACTACATCCTCGCAGAACGAGTTTGTGCTTACAACATGCAATGGATGTAGGTAGCTTTTCATAACAATCGTACCAACCTAACATGTTTGGGAACATGATAAATGTGAAAAACGTGTACATCATTATGACCTGATTTTTTGTAATTGCAAACTTTTAGTGCAACGGTGATTACATCACAGTATGGGTGACAGCAACTTACTGCAGATCCAGCTACTTCGCAAGGTAATATTGCTTTCTGACCAGTGTACTGTGCGCTAGTCAACTTTAAACTCCATCCGTTTTCATAACTGACGCTGACTGGCAAAGATGCTTTAGACGAAGTTGAAATGATCGGTACAGCGCTATTGATCTTCCGAAACTCCAACTGAAATCCCGTCAATCCTACTTCGGTTTGTTGTGCCTGTGAGGGCTGCCGGCCAGTTTTTGAGGAACTGTTCAGTTTGTCATTCAAGCCATTGCTGATGGTCTGCACGGAGTTCAAGTGAGCTACATGCGTGCCCAAATTTCGTGCAAACACCTCCGTGTTTCCGTCAATCAAAGCTTGCATAATTGTGTAATAGATAAACTGGTATTGATCGACCGTTTGCACCAACATCAATCGCTGAGAGCGCAACCGATTGACCAGCCCAAAAACATCAAGAAATTGTTCATTTTTGATTTGTTCCAATAGTGTGTCGACTGCAATGAAAAGTCCTGTATGCGGGAAAATGACAAGTAATGCTTATTCGAGGGTTCCAGATGGGTAAATCTCCTTTAAGTTTTTGTTTAAACCCCATATACTATTATAACGAGACGAACTGATTTAGATAAACGTGACTGTATGCAACCGAAGCCTGTTCACAGTCGAAGATCGAGTAAGTGGACGTGTAAGACCAATACGTTTCAGTACATTTGTATCTACGCTCGCGTATGGCTAGTTGGCTGTGCCAGGATATTCCAATCCGATGTATACGACTCACGTTTATTTGTATTGGCCCATTTGTATTGTTCCAGAACAAAGCATTACAACAAAAGCTATCATTTGCATTCGTGTAGTCATGCAACTGCTTAATATTTTAAGTTGATCACTATCCGCGCTTGATCGCAGTCCTGACATTCATATGAACTATTTGAATGCAAAAGCTGAGATCAAACGTGGGTGATGTTTGATTTGAAATAAAATAAATCGTCACATTTCCATTGAAATAAAAAACCTACTATCTCCCTATATTAAGTGGTTAGCTAGTCATTATGGTTCATCTTTGCAAATGTTTTCTCAGATTTCTTGACACTTGATGTGATGTTTCTCGTGTCAACACTCACCTGGATGTAGTTACCCGTTAACGCTGGGTCCCTAAAATTTTCTTGAATTGTCTAGACTAGAGATGCTGAACAAAATACTGGCATGGATAAGACAGAACGCAAACTTTTCAGGCGTGATACAAAAATAAATAAATAAATCACAAATTAGCTGCAATTTATAACTACCGGTTCGCGCCATATTTGAAAATGTATGAAACGTTGACATTTAAATAAGCAGCCTCATTGTGTGATAAGCTGAGCAACTGTCATTTAAGTTGTATCCGGTAAACAGAATTGCCAGACGTTGGCATTTAAATAATTAGAAACTACAGAGAACGTCGTGTTTGAATTAAGAAGAGTTTCTTGAAAGGTTGTCTAGAATTTGAAAGAGTACGCAGGCACTATACATTGATTTCAGCAGTTTGTCTATCAGCACAGACAATCACGTGACCTTTGGTCAAATGATATTTGCAAACTGGTTTTGGTGCGTTATGAAATAATGTGAGATTACAAGGAATGCCTAACGATCAGCTAACGTTCTGTGATTAGTCGAGTTGTTAGCTGGTTATTTGACTGACAAACTAGACATAGAAATTGTAAACCGTAGCAATAAAATTGGACTACGTTAACTGGACTTTGACCGGAACAAGTCGACTTCTAAAATGGTGGTCATTTGAACTGGGTATTTGCTCACACTTAAAGAGTCACAGAGCGTTTATTTTTGTATTGTAACATTTTGGACACAAGAGTATAGGTCACAGCCTGGTTTAAAACAGCTTTATTTAAGGGACATTTTAATAAGTCTCTATAATGTTCGAACGATAGTTAATTTTAATACGCCGGCGTTTTCGGTATTACAATCGTTATAGGATACATCCTAGTGGATATTCTGTACAAGCAAGCAAGATCCCGGCTTTTCTACCGAAGAGTATTTTGTAGATATTGCACTTCAGAGATATTCAGTAGACAGATTCTTAACTCGCTCAGGAGTTCAGCACTGGCGATAGTGATATTGACACATGTTTGTAGACGTTAAACGTCAATGGTTAGTCGTACTTAAGAATCCCAATTCAGCCGTATGTAAGCGGTCATCACGGTAAGAGAGGGCTACTTTGGTAGCAAGGACTGCTCATTTGGCACTAGTGAAATGGTAATGACATTTCCTAGTGATCTGTTTAAAAATAGAACGTCAAAACATTTTTCTCGTTGTAAAAGCTACAATCAAGTGCAATCATGGTACAAATTCTAATGAGACAAATCGTCTTCTTTCAGCTTATGTTTTGTTGAAGCCAAAAATGACATTTAAGGCCAATAACTCGTTTGCGTGCTCTTCCGTCACTCGAGTCTTTTCTAAAGTGCAACCGTCTTAAAAGTACTGGATTAACCCGAAACACTTGCAATATGAAAAAACGATTCAATTGTCATGAATTAAAACAGCCCGTACTGTTATTTTTCGGAGTGTTACTTATGTTTCCCTTCAGCCGTTATATCCATCATATTTCTTTTGTTTAAGAAAACAGTATCCGAATACATGCATCACTTAACACATATTCGATTGGTTACAACAGATGCCTAAATTTTCACATTCTGAAAAATAACGGTTACCGAACAGAAGCAGTCCCGTTCTCCGTCAGCAGACATTTCCTCTAAAATGCGGTATAACATCATAACTACCGGCTTTTCTGAATATCCCGTGCGGCAAGACATCAAAGTAATGCATATCTTTGCTTCGACGTCTTTCCCTAAAACCGCAAGGTCTTCACCTCATCCTTCATACTTCGAGTTTCCCTGCCTTTAGTTTCGCCTTCTTATCATAGTGATAACCAAGTTGAACACTGCCTCAAACTTTGAATGGGTATACTGCTTATACACGGCTCTCTCCAACTTTTGGCATGTCAGTAATTGTTCGATGCTGAAAACATCGTAAAAATTGTTCGCCAGCGAACTAGAGTCTTTAAAAATAGGTTACCTCGACATCGTTATGGATGGAATGTAGAAGTCCAGCGAGTCGGGTCGTATACAAGTAGAAGTCAGATTAATGAGTCCCTTGAAGCAAACGTATAAGAATGACACATGTGAAATAACAGAAGGCTGTTGAGGTCGACGTGGCTGACCATTGTAAAAGTTTACTTACTTTACTAATACGGCGCCATTTTCCAGTGCGTCATAAAGTAGCCTTCAAATATCAACTGTTTAAGCTGGAAGCATTTTAAGTCTGAACTTTTACAAAGCGTTGACAACAGTTGGTCAGCGAATGCCAGGTAACTTATGATTCACCAACAGATTTGGACAGATATGTCAGTCTATTTTATGACTACCGCAGGTTCCCCCGAACAGACAGACAGTAATTTATCCCAATGTTTTCTCATCCCGTTACAAATCTTAAGAGCGAACAGGTGATGCTTAAACTTATCACCAGACTAAAAATTTTTTACCGGTACTTAACTGCACCATGCACTTACATAATCGTTTAAGACGGAACATCAGGTAAGCTGAATGGCAATCCAAATTAATGAGTCTAACTTGTTCACTGAGTGAGTTATTCGGTAAAAAATATGAATAGCTTCTGTTTAAAGGCATGACAGAAAACTTAAGTAAAGAGTGCAGTGTGATAAACATATAAGTGATTAGTTATGAAATATAACGATTAAACCCTTTACGCCAAATACATGTACGTAGCTATTATTTTCGTGTCTGTCTTGCAGTCCACCGTTTCTTTCAAAAAAACAGTCAGGCTAACCCGGTTCTGAGGTAATATCTATTATATCTATATAAATAAGCGTAAAATCGCAACAACAACGGACCGTTTAATCTTGTGTTGATCAACACCGTACGGTTTCCTTCCTTTGCAAATTACCAATGCGTTTCTTATAATTACACCACGATTTTGAGACCATTCTAGTCACCCGTTTACTATGATGAATGTTTAGAATAAACTAGTATATTGACTGTTTACTTCTGACAATCTGCATGTTTTGGTATGCCAATCTGTCTACGTCATCACTGCGGAACAGCAAAAGTACAACAGAGTTGTTTATTGTTGAAGCAGAGATTTTCTTGTCAGTTCAATTTTTGTCAAGCCTAATAAAAAAAATCCCCTTCCATAACTGAAAGTAGCTACGCTTACGGTTGATGACGGAGCAATCAGTGCGCACAGTATCCATTTGAACCGCCAGATCGACCCACGCAGACTTTCATATAGTCTATAAGATTCTAACGAGTCTGACCACACCCCTCATTCATCGAATGCTAACCACTACAGTATTGCCTGTTGTTCCACGACTCACTCCGACTGATCGTACAACGAAGATTTTGCATGAACCTCACAACGGCCAAGACAAAAGGTTACATTGCCAGTTTGTAGCAACAGTTGTCATTGTAGGCTTAACTCAGTACCGAAGTTGAGGATTCAACTTCTAAGAATGATAGCGGCATCTGCTTGGTCAAACTTGGATTATCTCTCACTGTCAAAAGCTTCATACTGAACACGAATATTCAATGGAATATATTTTCTTGTTCTCGTAGCACTGATGCAAGCTTGCTGAATAAACAATGCTTCACTGTTTTGGCAAACATTACAGAAAACAATTTTCGTCATTATTACTTCCTCTAGCCAAACGGAATATTCATTTGGCTATTCCGATTTTCGTTAAATATGAATTGACCTTCACCTACAGTTGGTTGCAGTTCTTACATTATCCCATAATTTCGATCAATTCCTTCCGGATAAAAGCACGATAGTGAAGTTCAACTATTGTTAGATCTCTCCAGTAGTACGCGTCATTGCAGCGACAGAGATCTGAACTTCCGATAGTCCGTTGTTAAGCAATTTTCTTGGTCATCACTCTACTGACTTCATATGAGACACAGTTGCATCGCTCCAGCTAAACGTTCAGTCGCATTCGATTGTGAGTAACATTAATGCCAGCAAACAAGGGTTGTAGGTTGTTTGATCAATATCTCTTCAAAATTGTTTTTGGCACTGTTTGGCGGTGATTTTCAAACTGTATGACCTGGAAGTTCATCGTGAGATACCAAATTTGCTTTGACGTGGGAACACTTCCTAATCGTTCCGGTATCTGTATTGTTTGTTTATATCTACATGTTGGTAAACAACACTCCTTTCTGACCTTCATTCATGATAAGGGTACACAGATATAATCCTCTTGAATTTCTACCTGGGTCACTTAAGGTCATGTCCTGTTGTGAACCTCATACTTAGCTAAACAAAACACACATCTTCAAGTTCCACTTTAGTTTTGCTGTTTCCTCGGGGCTCAAATCTTAACTCATAAATCAATACTCTCATTTTTGTGTGACGTCCTCTAATTTGCTAAAGCCGACACGATTGTAAGTCGAATATGCAACTGTGACTGCCGTCGTATAAGCCATTTTATCAATCTGTTTGATCACCAATCCAGCGAACACTATCGCAGTTATCATCCAAGCGGTCGCAAAATTTTTTACGTGTAAAGCGGTCAAAGGTTGTCCGAAGATTTAGGTTTGTGGAACTGTTCAACCAAATCGGTCAAATTTTTGTTGCATCAATTCATATCTCCATGGTAAGTTATAATTTATCTACTTCCTGTCCTACACTAGTGGACTTAGACGTGGTCGCAGGGTGCTTTGTGTGGTAATGGGTTACAAGTTATTTTTATTGTATAACCTCAGTAACTTCGATGACTGAACGAGATAATTTTCTTCAGCTTTACCATCAGATATCCGTCTCATGACTTCACTGCTGTCTGACTCCATTCTTGATACCGATCTCAGGTTTAAAATACAGAAACGTAATCAACATTACAGATGGGGACAACTCTTGTCCTTCCTTTTGAGTGATTAATTTGCAACCTCATCAGTTTTTGCACCCCTTATCACGAACGAATTGAATTAACGGTAACCATCCCAACGTTAACGACAAAGGTCTCTTTCATACCAAGCAAGATATTCAACTATCTCGGACAGTGTTGCACTCAACTTGAGTAAGAAGCATGGGCTACGTACTGCCTCTTGATGCTTGCTCACAAGATAAAACACCAAGCCTGGTAGGGTTCTTGCTCAGATGCATTAGATAGAAATTGTCTAAATGGGGATCGAACCGATCGCCTTCCATGTAGCGAGTTAACTCTGTCATTCACCAGGCCATCAGGTGGATGGACATCGATGGTGACGAAGGGTTCGTGTGTAATCGAGTTGAAGCCTGTTTTCGCCCATTTAGTGTGGATAGACACAGCCCACCTCGGCTTGCCAGTTTGCACTGGCTATGGCCGCAAGGGCTCGAAATTGTGTAAGCAATACTTAGTGGTGCTCATCCATAAAGCGAAGAGTAGCCGGTTTGATTTCCGCCTACTGAGTCCAAACAACAGCAAAACTGGTTGTGGAGTGTTGGCTTAAAAATAAGCATCAAGAGGCATCACATACTCCATTTTGAACTCTTAAGGCCATAACCAATGCAAACTGGCAATGCGAGATGCACTGTGTCTATCTACCCAACAAGGTGAACACGAGCTATAACTCGACTATCTTAGTCTACGGGTTTTAACGTGTATGCCAAAGTCACGTGTACATCTACAGAAGCCAATCCAATTCATCATTTGGAATGTGTAAAACAAGCGAAAATTTGTCTGGACTTAAAAACAACAGCAAGCTGTCCACAACTTCTAGCGATTATCGCAAGGACCCTCGCTTTTTGATCCCGTCTAGTTAGTTAAATTCACATGCTGATCAAGCATATATGCTTCATTGAGACAGAGGTTTATGTTGATCAAAATATTGGTTCTTCTGGGCAAGACCATGAAAGAAGGCCAGAAGATGACAGCCAAATGAAATGTTGTATTTTGTGAAAATGATTGCACAAACGTACACAGATATTGAGCTCGGATCCTAGTAAGTATATAAAGAAATTTGTTCTCAATGTTGTAATTTCTTCCGATTAAAGGTGAACGAGGCTAGGAAAGCTCTCGTAGCTGAATTTTATTCTCATAGTCTGAGGGTTCCCTGTGACCGCTGCTGTATTAGACAGTATGGCTGAACAGCCTTAGTCATTGGTTAATCGTCGACCGAGTAATGGTTGAGGAAGAGTATTTGTTGTCCTTCTTTAAGTAGTTCGATTAGTGAACATCAGTTTCTGTTCTTAACACTACCATAGTAGTTACCAACCATAGTTGTTTAATACTTCCAGGAAAATGAATTAAAACGTACACCTTGCATGGGAATGGGTTCTCCACTAAACAACGAAATTTGTTCAATAACAAACTTACAGGCAGTTAACATTTCACACCGAAACGATAGATTTGAAGATATTGTTTTTGAGGGGCACCTAAAAGTTGGCTTTTGACAACTTAGTCTACCTTCACGAGATTAATCAGCCCATCAACAGAGTATGTTCTCGGCTTATGCTGATTGCTAATTTTGGTTTGTGTAGTGAACAGTATGATCATGTGGCTAATAAAAATCAATACTGGATAAATCGATACATCGAGATAAATCTGTCCAATAGAGCTGCTCACCAGTTCTTCCAGTGCCGGTTGCGCAGTGCACCACAATGGGGCCAAATTCTAACGGTGTGACTGCCCCGATTCGTCGTTGGAACATCCGAAACGCAGTCGAGTGTGTTGGGTTTGCCTGAGTCGGCCAGTCTGTATATTGCAGCTGCCAAATTTTTCGTGAATCCTTTAACCTGTGTCGGAAAAAAGAAATCACACTGGTTCTTGTTGGACAGTGTTCGCTACCTACCTACCCATAACGACCACTTTTAACAGCCAGCGTAGATTCTGTAGAAAATACACTGTGGCAAAAGGCTACTTTGCATACCACCGTAGTTGCCACTACTGACAAAATTCGTGTCACATTCACCGTCGTGTTCGAGATCGTTTACGTTACCAACAAGTTCTTGCAATCTGGAAGTGTATCCTGTTGTGATAAAACCACTGCAGACACTAGTGTCTACAAGCAAAAAAGACAAGGTGAACTGCTTTGACTGAATCCCGGCTACAACATTCATCTGCTTTGACCATCATCCGCATATACTGTTTCCGTTTTACTGATAGATCACTATGCTTAATGCTGGCAGGTAATCTCAGTCTTCGAGCTTCCTTCAGAGAAAAACTAGCTAACACTCATCAGATCTAGTTAATAGCAATATTGTTTAGTGAACTTTAGGGAAAAAAGTGAAAATCAGTGTTAAAAAACCAAATATGGATATGTGATCTGCGCAGTAGATTGGGTGAAATGCTGGGACGACAATGTTTGATGTTTTGTTAATCATCAGTGTCAGGCCGATGACCCAGTCGTTAGCACGCTCACGTTACAATCACTTGAACCGAAACGCACAACCTGACCTTGTCAAAAAATGCTGCTAATGACGACTTATAACCGGCGAGGAAATACGTCACAGTTCTTCCAGAGGGCTGACAGAAACAATCCTTTCCACTAAGAAATCCCTGTAAAACAAGTGTTTTGATCGACCCGTACAAGTGTGTACGATATTTGTTTCTCGTCGTCCGATAATAACTCGTTATCAGAAAACGGTACAATGACTCTGAGTTAATTCACCTGAAGTCGAACCGGAAAGAATGAGTAGTTTCATTCGGCGCACACGTATATACCTAGATCTCAAGGAGGATGAAGTTTATCCTACCTTATTTAGTAGCAACAGCTATGCAAACCTTTTCTATTTCAGGTGATGATAAACCAATATCTTCATTCTAATCACATGTCTAACCAAACAGTGCATGTTTACTGGTGAAAAGAATACGTCACTATGATTGCTGAAGGTAGAATTGTTTTAAAAGGAACCTTCCTAGTTTTTCTAGTTGCAATTGTCTGTTGAACAGCTGAGGATGGAGAATTATAACTTTTTATAATTTAAGTTGACCCTGCTATTGTCAAAAATGTCACTTGCATTACCAGTTATTTAAACGTAGTCAGAAAAAATGGAGCTTTTAGTTTGTTTAACTTCGGCCGTACTTCTGTGTTCTGAAGTACATAATTCACTCAATTGTAACGCAGTCACTCGTGTCGTGTCTAGGGTGTCCAACCATTAACGACTGGTATGATAACTATGTACTAGATTTGATCTGTTTTAGTGCTAGTTGAATTAAACCCGAACATGGTATAGGTGTTGATGATTTACAATATTTAGGAACTGCAGTTGCTCTGATGAAAGCCCAGACTCATCAGGAATTCTTTTTCACTCATTTCAACTCGAACATGCAATGTAAACCACACGTTCGACATTTCCCAAGCATCGTTTGCACGCTTGTTTTAGCTACTTAATCCAATCTGAGTAGCATATGTACGCAGTCAAATGTTCGTGCGTTAGGTTGTTCCATCGTTTGACCGCGTACTCGGAGATAACTGGGCACAATATAAAACGTCCTAACAGACCTGTTGCAAGTACATTGCGCACCAAAAGTATTACTTTGACACAATACTGCTTGTGAGGTAACAAACATGCAAATGACTGACAATCACGAAAGTGTGCAAAATACAATGACATACTGACCGTGCATTCCTCACTGTTTTGGTCAGCGGACATAATGCAGTCTGAAATTGTCCTCCTCACGGCATAATCTGGTAATGCTTTGTTGTGTCGTGCCCTACATTTTGATGCCACCTTATATCCTGCTATTTATGTAAAATGTTGACGAAGTCCGTTACCTCTCTACCTACTCAGATGAGCCACTTTTTACTCAACTTCAACCCTAAGCACGTCTAAAGAATAAATGAGCGTTCGGAAATGTTAACTCTAAAATTTGCATAAAAAACTTTGTGAGGTTAAGGCTTATTCCAATTTATTCGAAAATATGTAAATAGGAAGTCCATCTGAAAGTTGATAGCGTCATCAAAATCTCTCCCATCTGGAAGTTGTGGGTCAAAACGAGTCCTGTGTACCAGTCAGAATTTTCACAGAATCAGCTGAGAAAATATGACCATTTTAAGTATGAAGTGGGTGGAGTTGTTAACGACATATCGAGAATTCAACATCGGTATACTCTGTATTGTCTGGTACATTATTCAAAATTTCATCTGAAAGACGCTTACTGGACTCACGGAAGACTTGAGCAATCGCTCCTTACACTGGGTACATGAATCACGTTTAGCCAACCAGTACTCAAGCCTAATCTTTAGTTTGTCTTGTTCATCAATAATTGTTGGGATTCCGTAGACCTGACTGGGCGTGATAGAGCAATGAGTAAACCTATTCAGAATGGGCGCACGGATGTTATGTGAAAAAACGACATATATGACAGCTTGCCAACAGTTTTTAATCTTGTTTGCCTGCCACCCAACACCAGTACTGTATCCCATTTCGATCGTTAACGCACCCATCAGATGATCGCAATTAGCAATGTTGCTCTGAAGTTGGCACATGTACAACTCCACAGTTCGAGTCATTCGTAGTGTTTGTTCTGTAGTTCGTTTGCTTTGACGCTCCCAAGACAGAAGGCCACAAGGCGGTGGACAATCAAGCTAGTTATTAACAAGGTTTCGGGTTACATAGATGAGAGCGACTAGTAGAACGAATAGTAGCTGTCAAACTTCCGGGCCAAAATTAAATGTAAAAATATGTGAATAACTTATTTTCGCGAGAAAATGGAAACAACTAGATTTCTGATGGAGCGTTCTAAAAGATAAACTTTCAGTTGGCGAAGAATTCAAAGGTCACGCACGTTTGGGTGATCTTCATGTAGTTGCATTTATCCTTTATGAAAACGAACTTTACTTTATGACTGTACTCTATGCCTATTCACTGAACTTTTAATAATCCCATAAACATAAGCCCTACGGTTGAGGTGAATGACTGAAAATGGACAGTGTTCAAGCCTGATTCATAATTCAAAATATGGTGATCGCCAGGATCTTAATCAGTTGGCTCATCTTAGCTATCACACTGTGACGAAAATAGGTTTTTCCATTATAATCAAATCTTACTTTGCTGCCATTTGGCTGTATTCTATGCAAGTTGGAGCGATACTAAAAAGGAACCTATCTGTTAAACAGTGGAGCCGTTTCGTAAAACAGCAGCAGAGGCAACTGAAAGTGTGCGAATAAGTTCATCAAAACTCTGACTTTTCTACTCACGAATTTTGTCTGTCTTATTGTGGGACCTTACTGATTTGGATCAAAATCAGAAACAGCGATCTTCTCACATGACATTCCACCGGGTATGATGGTTGTTACGCTTACCTACATCAGTAGGTAAATCAGGAATACTGTGGTAGCTGTTAGCGTGAACTCTTGACTCCTGACTTCTTCAGTCTAAAAAGTGCATCAACTATTTAAGATTTGTACAAAATGAGAAGAGCCAAATTGGACTGTCTTTACCAATGTTGAAATACGATGATATATTCCATTGATAAAGGCTTCTTGCTTTTGTTTTTTAAGAGCATTTCACTACCAAATTTCTTGCTGCACAAGTGTGAGATGGCCTGGACAAGCATCGCGTGCACACAGTTATTCCAGTCTGTGATGGCATTTTGTAATAAAATAATCCTTATTGTTAACAGCATTTTAAACATGGCGCAATGATGACCATTCAGCGGAAGGTCAGTGGTCGGTAGGTTGACGGGATATTCCAAGTTTCCGGCGTCCATGCATACGTACGTTAGTAGCTGTAAATGTTGTGCTTTCATGCCATCGCAAAACCGTATCAGATGACCATACGATAATTTCCATTTGGCACGCCTTTCTTACAATGTCTTTACCTATTGGCTGCTGCAATGTTTGTACAAGTTTTCGTCGTGATTCACTTATTTTCAGATATCTTTCGAAGTTCTCCCATTCGGGCACACCACACGATCCTTATTCTCTCTTCGTCACCGTCGACCTTGCATACCAGCTTCATTTACTTCAACTCAGCAACAATTCGGCAAAAAAATCTCATAAATAAGTCAGCTTTTGTTCTTCAAGTAGAAAGAGTACCCTAGCAATGAACAAATTAATCTATCGCGACTGGCGAAAAACGCATAAGCCTACCAATATCCTTGGAGGGTTTGCAGTTTTGTGAGTCTAGTTCCTAACGAAAAACAACTATCACTTGAGCATAGTAGGCAAACAATAGAGATACGGCTCCAGTTTATAAACATTGTATATGGATATCCAGTGTACTGTGTGTGTACCACGTATGAAAGTACAAAACACAACAGCACAAAATAACACGCCGTGCGTAGCCATGTTGATATATGCCATAAAATTGTTGTGACAAGGACGAGTTACCATGGGATTTTTGATCAACCATACGCCTGCATATGCACTTACAACTTAAGCCTTGTAAGTTTGATTTCAAAGCATTTTTAAACCGGTAGGTCTGACTGTTGTTCTTCTTTGCTGCGTTCATAGGTATTCACTCTGGTAAATGACTGCGATAATGAAACTGCTAACTAATTACAATCGATCGGATTATACAATATTGATAATAGTATATCTACCGAGGCCGGTGTTGTAATCCTAAAGGAGTACCGGCTTACCTGCTTCAGTAAGTGTTAATGATGTATACTATCGATACCCAATAATATACACAAGCATGACTGACACTCTTTCCGTCCCAGTAACGTATCCACCCTGAACAGCAATAACGATATATTAAACTGGTAACTCACCCGGACTTCTGAATTAAAAATGTGCGCATTGTGTAATAGGCCAGGTCAGTGGTTTCAACGTTTGTCACATTGATTTGTCCATGTTGCTGCGAACCATGCAGTGGCCAATATCGATCACACATAACCTCCCCTTCTTCAACTAGACCGGACAGGGATACGATCACAGCAGTTTTCTGGTCCCAAATCATCGACCAGAAATCCTCCATGGTTTCTGGAAGCGGAGCCTAGAAAGACAGAAAGAAAATGTGCTGGACTATGTGACATACAAAACTTTATCTCGGATTTGTTATCTGTGTGTATCGAGTTTGAGTACTTAATTTCCTGACAATTAATACAACCTCCAAACAGTGTGCTTTCCAGAAAATTGCGAAAGCATAGAACTAACCAGAAAGACATGAAAGCAGGGGAGCTAGTACCAACGATTTAAATCGTTAATCTAACAGGTAAACTTATAATTGTTGGAAATGGAATCTACAAAATCAGCAAACGTTTCCATTGAACAGTTCAGGACCGAAGAAAATAATTTTCCAGGGCCAAATAACCGTTTATATTTTCATGACGGAAACTTCTCTACTACATTTGAGTATATTTCATCTTGTACAGTATCCGGATATACAATTCTGCCTTTCGTAATAATCAGCCAACATTTTCTTCTAAGCGCCTGCAACATACAGAAATCAGCAGATGCAATCATGACTTTTCGTTCAAAAATCGCCAAAAGTAAACTATAAACTGAACATCACCCACAATTGATCGTAGCTGTCGCATTCCCGTAAATATTCCAGTCAACCCATTTTGAAAAGCACTGGACTCGAGTTTCGCTCTCATTAAAGCTCGTCAGTAGTGCATATCATCGCCACTGCCGCCGGGACTAGAACCATGGCCATGCTATTCATGAGGCAAGCGCGTTTACCATCATCAGTAATCAAATATCGTTCAACAAGTCAATGATTTCTGTGATTTCAACTTGGAGAGAAGTCCTAGTCGAGGGGTCATCGATTGGAGTTAACAGACAGTAACTGTGTCTCCTCGAGACAGGCGATCGGGCAACCTGATCATTACTCACAAGCCAAACTGGTTGAGCGTTCACATACGATGATAATTCGGTCTTTCCCAATGTGAGGTCAATGGCGCAATGGT
>LUCH01000052.1:159468-195820 GCA_013368495.1 Paragonimus heterotremus
CGTCCTTTGGCTTCGGTCACTGTGACAGGCTAATCCGTCTCGGATGCCGCCAACCATTAGTGTTTATGTTATTCAAGTGTACTAGAATAAGTTTCCTTTTTTTTCATTGTACTCGCTCGTGAACTCGGTTAGTTTGTTTGAGTCAATATAATTCCGTCGGACCAGCCGTTCTGACTGACGAAAACGGAGACCTTTAGAGATAGACTAAAACGTAGATGGCAGTCAGTGATCCGTCTTGTTCCTAATCCAAGAAGGTGAAATGAAGTGTGCGCTTGAGATACCCTGGGATATGTGATTCGGTTAAGAGGTGTGCCCTGTTGCACTACAAAATGATTTTCTGTTTGACATATGAGTTATTGTTCAATTAGCTGCAAGTGAGTTAGTATCTACAGATCGCATCGTAAATAGTCCAGGTTGGAGGACCTTACAAAATTTTTCTATTGGAATTACCGCATGGTGTAAGTTCATGTTGGATGCTGCGTTACTTTGCCAACGAGATATTTACTGTGTCAAGGATGTAATGTTCAACGAGGCGATGTTTTTGGAGACGTTTCAACTAATGTGACAACCAATTAATGGAAGACTGATCAGTGGCCACTAAAGGCCATCTAGGTGAGTTAAGATCTAGGGCTATGTCTCTTTCGTGTCTGGTCCGTACCGGCTGAACAATACAAACTGATCCTGTGCATTTCTAATCTGTGCGAGTTGAGTTGCGAATGTCGCCTCGTTCACTTTTCGACTGGAGGCCTATATGGGTCTTCAGTAAGCTAAAAGTTAACTCTGGTAGTCCTTGGGAACAACGGTCTGTTGCTCTGAATGTGCAAGATTAAATATGCACCCACGTGGGTAACATGAATCTTTGTTTCAATACGTTGAATGTACCCGGTTTAATTACAAAAAGAAATGCAATACAAACAGGCGTGTTTTTGATGTTCTTAACGGCTAAAGGTTTCTTCTCGGAAATCATTTCATTTACCATGTTTATCAGATTGCAGTGGGGGTTCTAATTGACACAAGTTTGCATCAGTCACAAATGTGTTGAGTGCCTATTGCTTAAGATTACAAAAATATCCTAAGTAATTACCTCAACGGAGCTCACGGATTATTAAAATAGTGTTTGCGTGCGCCGAAGTCATGGTTTGTGACAACGAAATGAACGTGTTGATTTCAAGAATTACAAGTCTAGGTAATCGTCTGAAGTAGACGCACCAAAAATATATGAACGACTGGTTTATCGTTGTTTGACTAAACTTGTTTAAATGTGAATCACACATTGTATTGATTCGTTGTTATTGACAGTCCCGTGATATGATGAAGACTGTTGTATTTCTCAAATGGCTAGACGCCAATTTTTGATATGGCATTAATTCACATGTGCAGGGAGGTAATGACATGGTTAGGTGAGCATTCGTTATTCATCACTGCCAACCGGTTCATGTTCAGATCTATTACAAACCACTTGGTTCTCATGATTCGTTGCATATGAGTTTAAGATGTTCAGCAAAGATCGTGTAGTTTTGCTGGGTTTTTGTTGGAAGAACAAAATACACAGTTACTTTGGTAACCATTTAACTGTGTACACATTCTAACTGTTGGTACATCACACAGACTAAAAATGTTCTAACAATCAGACCGAATCACTTTTGCCACTACCCTACTTCGTCAAGGTCCCATTTGATGCCCTCAAGGCAACACTCCGTTTCATAGACAAATCTGTTGTTTCGTTTCTGGTCCTGTTTCATGACAGACTGACTGAGTCCAATGAGCATCGTTCAGCCAGTTATGTGGATTGCTGGCACTTTCCTCCACCCTACCTCTCCATCCGTTTTCCTGAACACACACGTTTTTACGTATAACTGTAAATGGCAAATCACCATGCTAACCTCGTATTCGAACCCGCGCATATGCGGTGGTCACTACACTTCGTACTCAAACAGACCGTAGCTGGTGCACAGCGGTTTGTATACTATACGGGCATACACAACCATCCTGGACGATAGAGAAACAGGTGAGCGTACGTTTGAATAGCACAACTGGCTAGGTGATTTATGTTACTGGTAAGTAGTAGGGGATTTGATTTATTTTAAATTGAACATCACCCACAATTGATCGCAGCAGTCGCATTCCCATAGACTTTCCACTCGGCCCATTTCGAACCAAATCCCCTACTACTTACCAGTAATCACATATCGCTCAACAAGTCAATGATTTCTGTGATTTGAATTTGGAGAGAAGTGCTAGTCGAGGGGTCATCGATTGGAGTTAACAGACAGTAACTGTGTCTCCTCTCGAGGCGATCGGACAACCTGATCATTACTCACAAGCGAAAGTGGTTGAGTGTTCACATATGATAATTTGGTCCTGCCTAATGTGAGGTCAATGGCGCAGTCGTCAACAGGGTTGCCTAATGAATAGCGTGTCCGTGGTTCAAGTCCCGGCAGTGGCGATGATATTCATTACTGGTGATGCTCTAATGAGAGCAAAACTCGAGTCTAGTGCTTCTTTTCGAAAGGGGCCGACTGGAAAGTCTATGGGAATGCGACAGCTGTGATCAATTGTGAGTGATGTTCAATTTGTATCAAAACCAAAAATCCCCCACTACTTATCAATAAAAGTGAACTACCCGGAAATTATTAAAAATAATCGGACTGCATTTTAGCTTTTCAATGAAGTTATTCACAGAAGATTTAGACGCATTGCTAACTGCCTTTTTGAAATAGACAGTAATGAATAAGTAAAGCTGATTTTATCAAATTTATTAAGAGAAACTTGGAACGTTTGGATTGTTTGCTCCAGAACCATCAGCATCACAGTATATTCTGACACTCAGACAATCACTAACAATACCAGTGAATGTTAGCTAAACCAAAATCCGTCTATAATGCTATTTTATTTAGCTAATCAGTCAGATCGTTCAGCTTGATGTGAAAATGTAGTTAATCCCAAATTTTTGCAATCATCTGACTACTCACCAGATATTAGGGATCAACTACACGTTTCAAATATGTGAAAGCAACTTTCGTTTCTTATCAAAAGAAAAACTCCTTTTACAGGAGAACACCAGTATTTACAATACATGTTGCCGCTGAAGGGAAATCATATTCTTCCGAATGATTAATACATAATGTGTTGCATAGTCTTGTTTCAGTCACTTCCGTTTCTAAATACGACGCATATTCAAACAACTCGTTAATGTACAGCAGTCCCTCACAAACAAGATCGACATTGCAGATCATCACACTTCGGATTGACTGGTACCAGAAGGCCGGATTTTTGCTGTCAAGGCTGTATAAATGTGGTGTGATTTATGGTGAAATGTCGCTGCAATCATATCTCACGATGGATTTGGTATGTAAACAGTAAGCAAAGTACACTGTTACACACTTAGCAAAATCAGTTGTTTTACTGACCTGCGTTGCAATGTAGGCATTCTGTTTTCGAAACCCATCCACGTAGCTGGCGTTAATATAATCAGAATTGTATGTGTTCTGATTGATTCGAAGTTGTACACGATTATGGTCAAACGGCACTGCATTTGAGCACCTGTTCTTTGATTTGTTCATATCCAACTGAGAGTGAGTTGTAGAAAAGCAGATTTTGGAAGCGTTGCTTTCCAACGCTTGGAACTCTTCCAGAAAGATGGAGCTGCCATTGCGTTTTGCATTACAGACAAAATCAACGAACTGGGAAATTGGTATGGGCATTCGACCAGTAAAGGCTGGTTATGGACAGATAAACGAAATTTTACGGATATTACTGATTCAGTAATGAAAGCATCGCCAAGACAATTGGTGAAAAATGTTTAGTATAGGATTAACGATAGGTGTTAACGAAACAATTACTATGCCTGTATTCGAGACAATCGAACAATTTGCCCACCAATCACAAACGAATGCGAGTGCGCTTTACATACGCCAAGTCATTTGTTCCTACTCCACCGGCAATCATACAGTGGTCAAGAATTCCACCTTAACAGGATGTAGGCCTTTGCTCGGACGTATGCACTACCGACAAATTCTAACATGTACGAATCTCGGGTCTATTTTGTTTTCGGAGTACATCGACAGAAAGTTGTTTGTAAATTCGTAATATTCGTGATATTTGACTCTTGTCAGTTACATTTCTGAAAACACCAGTAGACTGAATGTAACCGTATGATTATTAAGAGGTAAAATAAAATGCCGACTCCGTACTACATTGAGTGTTGAGTAGACCCGACGGATAATTAATGATAGGGTGGCTTTCAAGCAGTATGTGTTGTTCAGCCAGTGAACTCAAGATCATTTTCCATAATCTCATTTATGCGCGGAAACGGTTACTATGATGTCTCCTGTTCAGTCTTGTGGCCTACAAGCATAACAATTCAGTTCTAATGAATAAACCTGTGATATTTAAAATTTTCAAGTGCACGACCATTGCTCGCTTCAAGATTGAAGCACTAAACACTGATTCATTAGTTCAAAAACCTGATAGTCGGGGCGTTTGACTCTATCTTCGTTAATCGGATATCAGTAGATTGTTTTCGAGAGAATAGGTGTTACAATTTTGCCAGTCCATTTTTGTAGAACCACGTGAATGGTCTTTATGCAGTGTCAGTTATCAAGTGTACTTCGTTGATAACATTGGTGAAGTTGGTGCGCAATACGGAAGAACGGACTAAGCCAAACCAAAAATAACATATTGCAGCAGTATCCCATAATGATAATCCAGCCATACGTTATTCATCGTTCGTCGTTTGTTAGAAAACCGATCAGGTCAGGTCACCGAAAGAGCGGCATAAAGCAGAAATGTGAAGAAAACGTACTAAAGCATCAGCGCAGGAAAACTGTAACCTTTGAATTAAGCACTTTTCAAAGAATATCTCGAGCGAAACGTTTTCCGTGGATCAACAGGTTAGTCTTAACGGAATAACTGAACTATAGTTTATTGTTTAACTAATGAGTAGTTTGGCAGATTGATGATTTTAGATGAGATTCAACTGTGAACAGTCAAGACTTCGGCTGGGTTTGTTCGCATATCAGTAGCCAAAAACAACAGTCCCGCGATGTTCTGTGGTCTCGCCATGTGAATAAGTTTTCTATTGAATACCGCCACCCGAACCATTCCACCATTTGCCGTGATTATCCGTTTCCGCTTTCATTTGGGTGAAAATCCTTTTCACAGATTCAAGCTGAAGTCATTCTCTATATGTATCCTTCAAAATCGCATACTCCCGTTTGTAGTTGTCTGTGATATAAGTGTGTTTCTAGTGAGTGACCACGTTCAATACTGACGCTGAGGCTTACAAACTTCATAGATATTTAGTTCATTTGAAAATTGACACAAAGCAAGGATGAAGATCAGATATTTTGTCGCACCTTATGTGCACTTCATCCATTATTAGAAGAAACGAAACTTTTGGCTGGACCAAAACGCTTAGTAAAACTTTGTTTTCATACCTTTCATTAACATAAATTCAGTTGGGAAAACTGACAAGTTAGCGTAAGTGAATGCAACGCATAAAATCATTCATCAGCTATCACAGAACTTAAGACTTCCACACATCACTGTTTATGAGTTCGGACCGATGTATCTAATTCACCCACTACTCAATGAATTATTTGATACTGTTCTTTGTTGCCAGGACCGGTAGAGGATGTTGGTGTCTACCTTATGACCTGGTAAGGCAGTGTAATTAGAAAGTGAAATAACGAAATCAGCTCTTGTCTGACGGTCTGTGTCATCAGTGTGGTCGGCTGGAGTTGTAGTCATCCGAAAATTTTCCCAGACCCACCTGTCCACAGATATGTCAGTCTTATGACTGTGGGACTCAATTTGGCCATTTGTAAAACTGTGTGCACCATGTGTTGCAATTTCACCACGACGTAGTCTTCACAAAACTGATAGTTGCATTGCCTGCTCCATCAGAAACAGACCACATTAATTCTCTTAGGAAACGAATTTACTGTCTTGTTCCGAAACACAAAGGATGCTTTGGCACTCTGCTGAAATGTTATCCGTCCACTATATCTTCCCCTCTTGAAGTATTTTTCACAGAGACTTGGATTTAATACACGAGCTGAATTGACGAAGGAGTAAACATCAGCATCCACCTATGGGTTAGAATATCTTCACGCGTAGGTCTTTCACTGTGACTGTGTTCATCAGAGATCTCGATGTTGATCGCGGCACCAAAATTAACAAGACATCCCGTTACACACTCACAATTCAAGACACATGGCCTGTTGCGAACAATGTCACACGCTTTATGCCAGAATTTCACCTACAAAATAGAGCGTGTACTAGCCAAATTGGTGAGCTAGCCGGAAAATGATTTGCTCCCTGGACAGAGGGCGAAATGTCGCTATTTAAAGGAAGATTTTTCTACCTCTTTCAAGCGTTAAATTTAAGCTGAGTTACCATTACTTATTCATATTGCGCATCGGATTCAATAGCATAAACTTCGTTTGTATATGCTTACCAGCATTGAAGCTTTATGTCCGTCCCCTTCCTTAACTTCAATATTCACTCGATTCTATTTTGAGCTGTTTCGTTTGCGCAACAAACACAAACTACATTGTGTAAGTTGAAAAAGATGATAATCAAACTCCTCTGAAGCTACAGAAATAAAGGATAACCTTTGCATTTCCGACCGGCACTTTGACAGATATGCTCATTTTGAGCTTCACTTCTTTAAAACTAAACAGTAGTTCATGTCTCTATCCCGATAAGCAGTAGACGTCCAAATCAGCACGTCATCTGCTGTAGCACCACCGAATAGACATGTCTGAATGCTCACAACAAAGCTACCAGCAACAGTTGAGTGTTAGCAACTTAGCTTTCCACGACGTATGCCTACAAACATACACCTTTCTGTAACTATGTACAAATAGCCGCCTGATCGGACAGTTTGCATGCAACAGACCGGTGGTTGATCCTGAGGTTGATAGCCAAGTCTTTTGTCTATTATAAGGCTTTTCAAATAGAAAACAATTACCACAGGTTTTAACACGTTCACACCTCAGTGAAACATGTGGCCAAAGGCTAACATCATTAATAGAAAAAGAATACACTAGGGCACAATAGACCTAGCAACATCTATGTTGATTCTTGCATCTCAAGTGACCATCTATTTGGCTCAGAAGGCTTTCTAAATGACAAATTTGCATTACTGACCAAGTAAGAGATTCACCAATTCACTACACTCTTGTTCTTCATTGACTTTGTCAAAACCCTGCAAGGTTGTTTTAGGTTAAAATATACCTAAAAATTATACTCACAGTGACTGTGTTCCAAAGGTCGCAAAGGTCCACATTGGTTCAAATAGGGTTTTCCTGATGGTCTTGTACGTTCACTGCCACAATTATTGGTTTCTGATCGTTCAAACAAAACTCCCGAGTTTTTCAGACTTCGGTTGGGTGAATTAGGTGGATGCATTAGTCGGGACAGTGAAACCTCGTTCGACCCACTCGCAGGGCTAGGCGAGTCCAATGTCAGCTCTTGGCCGTCCGCGGATCGTATTGAAGGTGAGTGCACGGACGTCGATGTTGTTGCAGCTGTGACTACAGCAGCCGTAGCTAAACCAGCACTATTTGGGTAGAGCGGTCGCAAGCCACCTGCAATCCCTGTGCTGGATTCAGAAGGGCTGTGCAATCCACTTGAAGATGCATGATACATGCAGCTATAAGACTGGTCATTGCATGGTGTATATTTTTGACCACGACATTTCTCATTCACCATCGAGCTATGCATACCACGGAGCTCGTCAGCAATCATCGATTTGCTGATGTCCTCACAAATTTTCGCATCCCACTGAATAGCCGAGCCAAGAATGTGACGTTCGGTGAGTTGCCGTTTACGCTGTCTGAGAATACAGCCCAAAATGATACTGAGTACAGCAAAGAAAACAAGGCCCAAAGCTAAACTGGCAACGATACTGATAAACTTTGATGGGTTTTTACTGCGCCAAGAAGACAGACTGACAGAGCTTGGGACTTCGTTTATCAGAGCTTGCTTTCCATGGGGGGCATTGAGAAAGATAGTTTTCGACCACTGACTGGTGGAACACAATCTCCGACTGTCTGGATACTGAGTGAGCAAATGAGATGAAAAGAGGATAAATTTGTGGTGGGTGAACGGTGATAAAGAATATCAACCAATTAGGAATCCTTGTCAATAAATTTAACTAAAAAATGTATACATGCTCGTTTGTTGAAAGAGGATTTGTTCAAACTATTTCATTGATGTGGCCAGTAGAAAACAGTAAGTTTAGTTTTTTTTCTGAAATTAACACACAGAACTATCAGAAAATCTTATTTAAGATTTGCTTGTGGGGACATAAAGAAATGTAAACACATTGAGATCGACATAAGGTCATGAAATTTGCTCACAGACAAATCGTGGTGTCAACCCCAGGTAAGCGTGGTCAAACATTTTTCACTCGGCCGCTGTGGTGAAAGGAAAACTTAAAGAATGGAGATGACAGAATTTGTTGTAACTCAAACTTGCGTGAAAGCTGCTTCATATTTGTATAACTAGTCAAATGAGGGTATTAACCATAAAATTAATCTGCTGTATGCGTACGGACGAATTTGTTTTTTTTGGTTGAACATCAACCACAACTGATCACAGCTTTCGCATTCCACAGACTTTCCAGTCGGCCTCTTTTTCGAAAAAGGAGCCGACTGGAAGGTCTATGGGAATGCAAAAGCTGTCATCAACTGTCGATGATGTTCAACTTGAAATTAACCGAATCCCCGACTACTCATCAGAAATTTGTTGTTACCTCAACTAATGACTGGGTTCATGGTTGACCTAACTTCTCTTTTTTGAAACCTACATCGATGCCTTTCTTCCGGCTTATAAGTGAAGGTGTCAGCGACACAAATCGTTTGTTCATTCGATCATAGTTGGTATAGGGTTATTAGAACTTGCAAAATGCCGTCTATGCCCAGTGATGAACACCAATATGAACTGGATTCACAATGACCCCACTATCTTAAATCACTGAGCTCAACGAATTTTGTTGGCGTAAAAAAAGTCTAAGGTTAAGTGCCACGTAGAATATGTAATGGCGGCGATGCCTGAGCCCGTGTCCATCATTGGTGGCGCCAGAGTATCTTTCATTTTGACTGGGTTGCACTTGAGGCTAACAAATAAATCAGACTTGCAGGCGGTTGGAACGGTATTACGTATGGCTCATTTATTTCGGCCTTTCCCTTCTCCATTGTTGGTTTCAAGTATATAGGAATGAAGCTTATCCTTTGGGACTACACATTTATGATTAGTTAAACTCTCTACTACTCGCTTGTGGAGTTAGGAAGTATTGCGAGAACAGCTCACCGAGAAGAATAAATGGAGGATGAGTTAACACCGTGGGTCACAGCTCCTCTTTAGGATGATTACAATGAGCTTAATGGTCTTCATCACCGAGTTTCTTTGGACTTCCTGAAGTCTACTACGATCACCACGAACGAAAGCGTATCGAGCACTGGGAATGGGTGGAACATTTTTAGTAGGCCGGATTCCGGTAACTCGCATAATTGTCTCTTTCTCCTTATCTTCAGAATATGTGCGTGAAAGCTCCGGTTAACTCTTGACCCACGTGGTAAAAAATTGCAATGTCCATCGGATTAAGTGAATCGTTTACACGTAGTTCGTGAACGATTTTGTGCTGTTCTGTCGTCGTACTTGTGTGCCAACTATTGTACCATTGGTTCAAGTTTGTCAGCTTAACAACTCATAATAATTCCATATGTAAGCATCAGATGAATACCGAAGTGGGTTTGCGTGCGTCCTCTTAGTTGCTCAAAAAGTTGAACAACTGCACATTTTCCTACAAGACACGACTTTTAAAAATTTCAGTAAACTCAACCTAGTGTCCTAATACGGTGTGCCTATGGCTTACTGTCCCCGTGACTCACTCTGGATACATATGTGTCGAGTAAAGCAGTAAACGGCTGTTTGGCGAAGGATGTAATCAAGTGTAATTCAAAGGATTTATCGGTGAGATGCGTTTGTGGGCGCATTTCCTGTGTTGTATTTACCTCAGTGCCTGCTAACTAACAGCAAAGCAGAAAGTACATGACAGTTTCTATTAAGATATAAAAGAACCCAAACATATAACTTACTCGTGAGCAAATGCGGCAAGCAACCCGATAGACAAACTGTGGATCTATCGGTTTATTCATTGCCACAATATTCTCGTTCTCGTGAGTCGGAATTCCAAGTATGTCTAACGAAGACTGTGCGGATCTCTTCCTTCTTTCACTTTGTTCTTCAACTTCCCTCGGCTCATTATCTAACATGTTCTGAGCATTGCGTTTTATATGGCGATCGCTTCCAAGCATAACAATGGCGCTCTCTTGGTTTGGAAGAAACAGCTTTGTAGGTGTGGTTGCAATGGCTAGATAGGGTACATGGTTCCGCACCATCCTTGCATTTTTTGATAAACTTTCTAAGCTGTACTGGGCTGGTGAAGTACTTGAAACACTATCATCTGCGGAGTTTAACGCGTCAGCCTCGTGGGCATCAACAATAACAAAGTACTCGTGAATTGGTCCATTCTCCTCCGATACACGATACACTCGTAATTCAATCAAGGTGCCAGCTGAATTCGTCTCAGGCACTGCAGGGTGAATCGCTTCCAATTCCGGAGCTTGCAAAAATCTAGGAGCTACAAAACACAACGTTGTAGATGCAATATTTCAAAGAGTTTGGAAGAAAATTTGAGACGTAAAAACTAAATAGCCGTTGTTCGTAAATTGGTTTGGTCTACGATTTTTCAGTACAAAAGCTGGCGTTGAAACCTTCAGACTGAGCTAACCTGATAAAGAACACAAATAACAAGAAGACAGTCATTCTCAAGTAATGATAACAAGAGGGACGACTTCGCAAACGATGTGCAATGCCGTTTTGATGTAGCACTGAACGGAACACACTTTGTGACAGGCTTCGATGCAACCATACATGTAAGCGTATTTCAAATTCTCTAGACCAGTTTTTTTCATCTCCTCATTACAAAGGATCTCTACTTATTCAATCCGATGTTGACCATTTCATTAAGAAAAGATATAGAGCTACCCTCTAGTTTTTGAGGCCAGCAGCCACTTGATGAATTTTTTCATACAGCAGACAAATTCCCAAACTCATAAGTTAATATTGATTTATGCCTTCATGTTTCTTCTGAAGAAACCTCGGCGGGGGCACGAAAAGCAGCACATAGTTCAAGACACATGGAGGCTTTTTTGTTCAGTCATATTAAAGCCCTGCTACGGGGAGTTAAGTGATTCATCGGTTCAGTAACCGGCACTAGATGTACATCGTGTTGAGTGACGAAGTGACGTATTACCTATCCCGATATAGGGGCTTCAAGCATCCTCCGATGCGGGTTTTTGTTGTTGAGTAGACGTTTTGCTTCCTCACACTTAAGGACAGCATGTGAACTCTATTATGAAGAAGAAGTGGGTTTAAACTTCCATGATTCAAACCATGCTCAGTTGGTTCAATGAAGACAGTAACTTCAACCTAACTGAGAAGTCCTGATCACGGGGTTATCGATTGGATAGAACAGAGTGATTCTGTTCATTCTCCTTTCGAAATGATCGGGCAAGCTGAACACTATTCATACAAGATTGTGGTTAAGCGTTTGGATTTGATTATTCGGTCATGCCTATTGTGAGGTTGCTGGCGTTGTGGTTAACACGCCAGTCTCACAAGCACGAGGGTCAGAGTGCAAACTCCGATCCGGACAAGGATATGCACTACTGATGAGCTCTAATAAGAGCGAAACTCGAGTCTGGTGCTTCCTCTCGAAGTGGGCTAGCCGAAAGGCTTATCTGAATGCGAAGTCTGCGATCGAGTGTGGCTGGTGTTCAATTTTGTAACAACCTAAAATCTCCGAACCTTCACTACTAAATCAATATACATTAGCAAGGGTCAATTATGTGATTTACACAAACCAAAGATGACGGACCTCATTGATTCGTTACATTGAAAATGTTAGTAGTATCAATGATATTAGCTATCTAAGTGGATGACGATACTAAATAAGCAAAGTAAAATCGATTACTCCTCCAGCCAATACAAAGCCATGTCCACTTCGTGAGAAATTCGGCTGCTGTTTCAAAAAAGGTAGTTTTTATGACATACCGTCTAATATTTGCATTTACCTGAACTACACCTCACCTTGAACAACCTTTTGAGTACCGACCCAACTTCGTGTACTTCTTAATTCATGTCCAACAGCTGTGGCGTAATGATATAACGATAGTCAATGCATTACTGTGGTTTTTCGAAACCATAGAACTGGGGCTTCACCTCTTTGAATCAATCATTTTTTCAAAACCTTTAAGTGACCCGCCAACTTAGTCACATGATCAGTGGGCTCGTGTGCACCAACACTCATCCTCTATGAGGACGTCCAATTCAGCCAATCGGAATTACTGTTGTAGATAAATGATCTTCAGATGTCTTGTGCACTTCACACGATGAACTATTTTGAATGCCACACAGAAGTGTCTTGCGGAAAAGCATACAATTACCATTGGATATTACAGGATGAATGTGCGAAAGAATACTTTTGGAGCAAAACAACCTTGGATCTGGGCTTGTAAGTCAAAACCGAGTTGGAAATTTAAAAAACAAATCCATTAGTCACCAGACTGTTAGTGAGTAACTTAATGAAATCACGGGGTACAATCAACACGCAATAAATGAATAGCTTTGTATGGTCTATCTCGTAGTTTTCCTCGCCTTCATGAAGAAGGGACAATCAGTTGTATTTCGAGATATTACACGTGGAAAATTGAAATAAACTACCAAAATCCAGATAGAAGACTTGAGAATTCAAGATACACAAAACCTCCAAACTTTCTACTTTCACCTGATGTTTTGAATATGAATAAAACGCTCTTTAAGAAGTTGGAAGTGTTGTTATATATATATATATATATATATATATAAACAAGACTTTCAAGATATTTGAGTTCTGCCCATTTCATTGTGAAAATGGCCACATCTGTCTTAAGTAATACGAGCGGTTTGAAGTAGTCTTTCGTGCAATACTTGAGAGACTGCTTCCCAAGCTTTGACTGCATATCGCTAAATTATTGTTCTGGTGTAAGTTGTATCTTTCTGTTCTCATTTGTGTTAAGGATAGGTCTCACATACGAATGTGATCACGGAATGAACAGAACCTGCCTCCAAAGTTTTATTATTCAGTCTATTCTATCGTTCACCTAATGTTAAGTTTTATTTTCCCAATATGTTCCGTGGATTTTGCGCCATAGCAGAGTGGAAATGAAACTTTTGTTTATGAATATCTCATATATGTTTAAGTGAACTAGGCTGAACCAAAGAATTTCTTACTAAAGCCCTTCCTAAAACTGCGTGTGTTGTGATTACGAAAGGCAACGACGAAATTAAAAATAATCCCAATGTCGTTTGTGCACCAACTTACAACGAAACATCATAGTAGTTTTTTTAGTACTGCCGCTATTTCTGTATAGAATGATAGAAACTACTGAGTGGATAGAGTTAAAACATTTGTTGATTAGCTGACAAATAAAGGTTGCACACATTAGTGACATACATTGTCTTTCGGAAATAATAACCTATGATAAGAGAAGACTAATTTCATTTCGTTTTTATCTAAAACTTCAGAAATGTATAAATGTAATGACAGCAGTTGACCTTACATTCAGAGCTGAATTTTGATTTTCACATTGAGATTATGCTGACTTTTATGACAGCTTCATTACAAACCCTCGAATACTTCGAAGTTATTGTAATCGTATCCTGCTATCAAAAAGATGAAACTTATTAATTCAAAAATCAGTCTGAAGATTTCTCCATTAACGTCTGTTGTGTCAGACAGATGTAACAGCAGTTCATTGAAACTGTGTGACCTTACGACAGTTTGATGATCTGATTTCAAACGTTCAGTTACAATTCTTTCAATCGCCCGAATATTCCAGGTTTTGTACTAATCCGAATGATTGGGAATGCGCATATTGGGATGAGTGCTAGTTTGAAAACTGAGGTTAGCCTACGACTGAGAACAGCAAGATATTGTGTCGGAAATTATTTATCTACTTGCGGGATGACAACAACACGCGCATTAATGTTCACACTTTATAGTATAAATACTTCAATCTTACCAGAATACTAGAAAATCATACACAGACTGTGTGACCTGGTCTGGCCAAATAAATGAACCAAACGTAAGGAGAAGATGAAAATTGTCATGCCATTTCCTTAACTGCATTACAACTTTTGATTTTTCCAACTGTTTTCATTCTAATCACCTCTTACCGTTTGTCTCAAGAAATGGTATTGTTACGTTTTAGAATCTGATTCCACATCTGAGAATGTGATATACCTCAAAGTGGATTTATTCACAAACTACTAAGCTTTTTTGTGCACATACGGTTTCCCTCCCGTATTGATCGCTGGTGGTTGAGTGTCTATTCTTGAATCAAACCAATAGGACTATTACCAATAGACAAGTCGGTTGTTGTCATTTATAAAGCTGACAACGATGCCACATTCTGGACAATATACGATACATTAATAAACCAAACGAGGACCAGTAATCCATGCCAATGAAGGGAAACTGACCGAAGCGTTTGAATCAATGAAAACAAAGGCTAGTAATACAAACGGTCTCTAGTTTCCCTGCTGAAATTGTTATATGGTCCTATACGTAACACGTGGCTAATAGTGAAACCATATCCCAATGGCACTATCTCTCTCGTAATTGTTGTCACAGAACAGACACTTCAATCACACGTCGTGTTGTGCAATCGACATACATCGTGGTTCATCCTCTGGTCAGTTTACCATGCCTCATAAACCAATGTAGCTAGGCAAAAGTACTGTCCTATTAACTCCACAGAGCTTTAGACACAAGATAAAAATTGTCTACCAATGACACTACTATCAGTGGTTTCTTTACCACCAAGAAAAGTTGTATATTTTTGTGAAAATACATACCCCTTATCATCTAGTCTAGGTTGATAGCTAACAAACTAACGTACAGAATGATGAATAAAGCCGGCTTTAGGTGGCATGGTCGTCATAAGTTTAGAAAACATTTGCGGGTCACTTATTATGGCGTACCAGTCAGTAATTTCCACGGAACAAATTGGAACTCAGATTGACATTAACACGCTTACCTGTTACTCATCCGGCTGAGATTACTGTTGCAGGAAATGGAACTTTTAACTGTTGCCGTTTCCATCGAATATTTGTATGAACCGGAGTTTGAGGAAAACAGCTTGGCCGAACTGATGGACAAATTATCCCGATTACTTGTAGGGTAAGATCTGCTACGTAATGACAAAAAGAAACTTATAGACAGGCCAATTTCAGACTGCTTCTTGCAGTTTCTTGCACGATGGTCGCTGTATAGGAAGTCTTTAAGCAAAAAAATCATTCCACAACCCTCGTTAGAAAAGGAAAATGGTAATTTCGTGCTTGAATGGTTTGTATTTCCAGACTGTGGGTCTGGAAAAATGTAACATAGAAAACGTAATGAACCCATCAAACATACTTGTCCATTCCGTTCGACAGATCACAGTAACTGAGATGCCTTCTTTTCGCTCGCCATCCACCTCTCGTGGACGATAAACTGGTCTCACAGTGAACTCGTACAAACTGTTTGGCTCAAGCTGTTTTAGCTGAAACCGTAGAAGTTGCGTTCCACTTTGCGGCGACTGGAAACCGCTTGCGGACAACCAGTCAGATGCAGTGGGGCTTGCTGATCTGTTTGGTAACTGCCTCTGTTGGCCATCACCCAAATGAACAGTCTTCGGAATACCAGTGCTTGTAAGAAACTCTTTACGTCCAGTATAGTGAACCTGGTGGATAAACAAGCGAATCGGAGTTTCCATAAATAACCAGCAGGAGGTTAACTGACAACTTTTAGTGACATATCATCCCCGGTTATAATGAACTAGCAGATTAAACATCGGTGTATTCATGGAGGTCAAGTAAATCGAAAAATAGTCAAAAGACTGTATGCCTTCACAAGAAACACATTTACCTAGAATAGGCATTTAAGCAGGAATAATTATGTGATAGCGTGTAACCTTTCAAGTGTAAATAGACTACACAGAGTTTCACTTGCATGATTTTGACAATCTGCGTGTTTAACTCGGGTGTTGTAAACATACCAACTATGAGGTAGGTAAATTGTCTACATTTGTAGACACAGAAGTTAGTATATGAATATCTCTCAAATCAAAACAATCAACGAAGCCAGAAAATCAAATTGATGACAGCCTATACGCCCCAAAATTACCAATAAAAAATTCACACTCGCTTCTAGCGCGGGAAGTTTGGTAAGCCAGCTATACTCCGTAATTACAACAGGGTGAGGTTCCAAGTAAAGCGTCAGTGGCCATCCCATATATACTGCAAATGCGTCCTTGTTGGTTTGACCAGTCCTTAGGCATAAAAATGGCAAACTCTTGAAATACTAGTCTTTTATTATTATTTCAAGCATTTGTTAGTCTTTAGGTGTGGGTCTTGGCCCATAGCAATCTAGTTAACGTCATCTTTAATATTTCTAGCCTGTCATCACTGTTAAGTGAAGCATTCTGTTAATTCTAAGCCTGTTGTTGTCCAATAAGCCACTACTCCGTCCGTTCCCCCAAATTCAGTTTTCACTGATAAGTATATAAACTGATCACGTATGTTGTTCTCACATCCATTAAGTTGCTGCTAGGTTTGCACATTACATAAGCTTACTAGCACTTATGAGTTCACTTGTTGTAAGGACACAACACCTGGAAGTTTTTGGTCAACCAGTTTCCGCCAACCATTTCACCAAGTTGAGTAACTGCAGTGGTTATTTATTTTTGCCGGCATGTAAAGTTACTGGATTACCATTTTTTTCCGATCAGAGGGGAAACAAGTGACAGGGAAAAACAAAACTAGCAGGCGAGACTGAATTATCAGACGAGACGATGTAGACAATAGAATTGTGACACAGGCTGGACGTTTGCCTTTTGCCGACATTGACTGGTTGTAATCACAACTAACTCCCATTCTTTGACGGTATTTAGCAACAGAAATCAAGTGGACTGCTTACTCTTTTATGCGGGGGATAGGTAGCATCCAATCACGCCAGAGCGGGAATCATAAATATAGAATTTGACATATAAATTCAGATCTAAAAGACCATTCACTGAAAACACCGCGAAACCACTCCAGCCTACTTTCCAAGGTGAGAATGGTGTTGTATGTTGTGAAAACTTGTACCTTAAAGTATCAAGCGTCGCGGACAAATCTGAAACCATATAAATGGTGCAAATTAAAGAACAGTGACAGTGGTCTTAATGATAAACCAGTAAATATTCATCGTTTGCCAGATGATCCTCTTTGAATAGCACGAATAGAAGTATCTCCTTCTTTTGAGCTGTTTGAACTGACTCATAAGGTGAGTTTCTGTAAATCTTTCGGTACATCCATTCGCCTGTAACACATTACTCAGCATCTGTTATTCTGTATGCAGATTATCTGGGGTATAGATTCGCCTAGTCCCATGAAATAGCGTCTTGACTAAGCAAATTTTGTACGCAATTGGGGCAAAGTCGGAAAATTAAGGATATTGCCAACCTCATATTGCTTTACGATGGACCGATCATTATAATGTACCATCTTCAGGGACGATATTGAGCACATGTAGAGAAATCAAACTGCCATCTGATTTAGTTTCGTGGAATGAAGATATGCTCGGGTGAACAGAGATAAAAAAAAGTTGAAATACAAGTCATTATGACCAGGTTTCGTATAAATTGAAATATTATTACATATTTTTTGTGTAATACGGCTTTGGTACTATTAACTGTGACTTGTCTTTCGATCTCTTTTAACCAGATGACGAGTAACGTAGAACTCACGAACGTATGCGTATCCGTGCTCTGTTAATATCTGTTTATCTGCCGTATATAGTCTGCATGTTTTACAGTTGCGACTGCATTATTCGGAGTCAGTAGTACGATGTTATTTGTCATTACACACATTCCGTTGTGACTTTCTGAATCTGATTACCATTTTGGCCGAGTTAGCTGGAATGAAAACATTGTATAGATAAGAGTTTTGCCTTTGATTTTTCCGGTCTGCAAGGCGATTGCAGGTCAATGCGCCTAGCTGTTGGCCAGTGTTCAAGTAACTCCACATTATTCTTGACCGTACTGTCACATCGAGATCCCCATCCACGTATTTTTGTCAGTAAGCTTAGATTGAACATCACTCACAACTAGTCGCAGTTGTTGCACTCCCATAGACTTTCCAGTCGACCATTTTCGAGTTTCGCTCTCATTAGAGCTCCTCAGTAGTGAGTATCCTCGCCACTGCTGGGAGTAGAACCATGGCCACGCTGCTCATGAGGCAACCGTGTTTGCCGCTACGCCACTGACCTCACATTAGGCACGATCGAATTATAATATGTGAACAACCAACCAATTTCTCTTGTGAGTAATGATCATCAGTAAGTTTAGGTTATCCAAGTCACTAGAAACAAGACACGGCAATTGTTTTGTTAGTTGTCTGCATCTCCCAAAATCCACTCACCGACTCAGAATTTGAGAAGGAGAATAAATAAAATCTGTTTTTATCTATACGTCGGGAGTGTGATTGTCTTCACCAGTGTTATGGAGGTTTGCATTAAACCGTACAAATCAACTGCACCTAATTAGTTACGGAATGCCTAGTACGGATGATATCTCTCTTGCCAAGGAAAACATTTGCCGCTAGTAGATTTGTTTTAAGTATGAAAGCATATATTGAAAGAATAGGGCAAAATATGTTCTGCATCAGCCTTAAAAACAACTTTACCTGATATTCCAAGAGATTTCGAGCATCAACTGGTGGAAGCCATTCCAAAGTAATCGCATCAGTGGCCTCAGCAGAACATTTCAAATTACGTACGATGAAATGGTCTGGATTCTGCAGTCTTCTTGATGTCTGTTTAGCTTCGTTTTTGAGCCGATCAAAATGGTCTGGGATTGTCCGGTTGTTAGAAAAAAGTTGCTTGTCTTTGGGTTTTACCAGAATAGTGGCTGAAAATGGTCCCTCCTTTCCACGTTGATCAACAGATGTCATACGTATTGCGTAGGTAGCCACCGAATTAAGATTTGTCTGTAAAGTATAAAAGAAACCGCGGTGAAGTGGAACCTGAACGAACACTTGTTGACAAATATTTCACTAACCAGTCACCACCAGGAAGTCCCACACCAAATATGAATGGAGATAAATTTTTAATGGGATATTGTGCGCGATAATTAAAACACAGCTACCAACTGTTTGGGGAGGCTTTGCTGTATTTAAAATACACAGATGTAAAGGTTTCTGCCACCTGAACAACTTTATTCGCGAATCCCGTCTAACCGTCCGCAGATTCATGAGTAATCGAGGTTGAAAAATTAAAGATGAGTTTTCTATTTTCGTTATTTTTCCTTTTAAAATAGATTTACTTTCAATTGAAGACGTTCTAAAACGACTACTTTCATTATCAAATTTTTCGCGCCTATTTGAGTAAGAAGACTCAAATCATGTGATGATCTCAAGTGAAATTCGTTCAGTACTCTTTCCATGCGAACACGTAACTTAGTTTTACCGGTAGAATATTGATACACAAAATGGAAGACGTGATTTGCCAGGTCTACCGAATGGACCGTATGGGGGTTATCAGTTGAATATTATAGAACTCGAAAGTTAGCAATACTAAGATTGTAACAACGCCGTAACTATTTGTCTCTTAAAGCCCTAAGAGTCTTGTGCTTCTCTGAATAACCAGTCGTCAAAGAGTATTCAAATTAGAAAGTTTAGTACAAACGCAGGTGGCAGTGAACTGATACTGGTCACGGTTGTCAATGAAGTATCTTCTTCGTATTAATTGTAGACAATCCACTAAGCATACACCTCAGATTCTGAATGACATCACTAGTAAAATTGCTACTAGTTACGCATTTGGTAAAGTTTACAGACAACCGGATAAATGAATTCATGGCATGCTTCTGACAGAAAAGACATGATACACGCCATAATGTACTAGTCTGGTAAATAATTTCACTCTATTTTGTATAGAGCAATCAGTTGGTATTAACCTTGTTCCCATCATTCATTGCATATCAAGTTTGATGCAAACCGATGTTACATAACACAGAAATGTTGGAGATGTACTGGGCAACAGGACAGTTGGATTTCCGAAACTTCCACGAACTGCAGCGATGTCACAGGAACTACACTATCGTAACACTGTTGTAGTTAAACAAGAAGAAGAATTACCTCGCATCTTCTGCCGATATGTGTATTGTTAGTGTGTAGATGTAACTTCCTTAAGTAAGCTAGCTAGGTGAATTGGCATTAGCTGAATAGTCTACTTGTCAGGTTACAGGGCCAGTAGAACATATTTCCTATATTTACGGAATAGAACACAAATGTCTCAGTTTGCTAAAGAACGCAGGTTTGATAAGTGTGTGCTAATTCATCAGCGGGTCATTACAATTATAAAGAGTAGTAAAAACAAACGAAGATGTTCAGTTAGTAAAGCTCAAACTCAACAATCACACTCTTATCAGTTCACACACAAATGTCATTGTTTACCGTACTGAACGCAGGATAAGCTTAGGTTCTTTTAACAAACTTGGTTATCTGAGTGTATTTGAATGAGTAAGGAGAGAAACCAATCAATGCCACTTGGATATACTCTAAACTAAGAATATGGTATACGTTGCTTCCAGCGGTGAGTGTTCTCCTTTTGCTCCCCCTTTCATGCCCAGCCTAATAAGTAACATGAAAGAGCGACCTGAGTCAACCGTGTGTAACTCATGGAAGTTTCTCACTTCTACGTATATGACCCATGATGTCTGAGTAATGTCCTTCACTAGAGCAGTACACGAAACCACCTCGAGGCAGGTGCAAGCACAAGCTCTGACACATTTTGCATTCATTCTGTAACAACTCTGAGGTGGACTTCATAACTTCTACTGACAAAATTGTCTCCAACAATAATATGCCTACCATTAAGCTGCTGTGGTCACCTATCTGATGTCTTAAACTCTAAAATTTTCCATTTATTATATAATGTTCACTTGTATCCTATTTAAAACATACCTGTCTGAGGGTTGTGTCAGCACATTCCACCACGTATCAACCTGAACAATGCTGCATTCCTACATCGTAGTTCGGCATTAAGTTGTTTGCTAGTTGAGTAGGCACAATGAGAGCCGTCCAGTCAACCAAACACGCAAAGTAGACTGCATGCTAACTGTTTTCACAAGTCATAACAGCGCGCTGGCGTTATCATCGAGTAACGATACTATCAAGAGTTGTTTGTTCTAGATATTTTCCTATACTCCGTGTAAGCTGAATAATTACAACATTCTCTTGTCTCATCTTATGTGCATGGAAAACACACATGGCCAGCCATTTGGTTTATCTTCAGAATGACATGCTTTGGTAGCCGATCTATCATACGACCACTCATGCAATCTGTTGTAGCTTCGGCCACGAGCTGCTCACCTCGCAGTATGATGTGTTGTTTGTAAAATAATTTACCTTTCAATTCAGCTGCATGGAGTCGTTATTTAACGTTGTACGGTGATTAAATCTGCAAAAACAATACTAGGAACTGAATCAGCAACCTCAATATCGACGGTCCGTTATATTCCATTCAGTAATTGACATTTCTGTCAACTCTGTTCACAGTTGTAGGTTATTGAGCGGTTGTTTTAACGCTTAAATTGGTTCGATCGAACAGTAAAGGTACGTGTTGAAAGTCAACCATTAATCAGAACCTTAGCGATCTCAAAAGTAATCTGCAAAAGATGAAGTCAACAAGTACAACAGCGGTTGTCTGTCGTCTATCATCGGATAGAACCGTTTATATGGCCGGCAGTATAAATCGTTCAGTTTCGTCGGTAGTTTGGTTGAAGAAACTATATGGAGAGCATGAATCAAATTAATCGATAGTGTACCACTAAATAATCCATTGTGGTTGCTGGAATGGTTAATCTAGTCATCTTCAGTTAGCTGCTTGTGGGCCAACAGAGACTAAATCCACTAGGATGTAATAATACGGTCAAGAATTTTTCAAAAGCCGGCTTGAAAAAGCTTGTAGGTGCAAAAAACATTGAAATGTTTATTTTGTTGCGCGTGTGCCTGACTGTGACATTTATATTTCTTCCAAAGGTCCCCAAATTTTTCACGACTGAAGCAAGTAATTCACAGTAGTCAACATAGTTCATTTTTTCTTGATGTAGGCGCACTTTGCATCAAATGTCACTCTTGATACACCAGTTCCACTGATCGAGATATCCAGTTGTACATAAAAAAACCATAGAATGAGTTGGAAACCTTGGATGTATCAATAACTTACTAGTTCCACTGAGTTCGAATAGTGTTCGGTTGTGTGCCTGGACCATTCCATTGACTGTTTACCGACTCGGTCCAATTCAGTTCTGTAGTACACGATGTAGTGCGAGATATCGAATCCGGTAGACTGTATGGGCTTCCATTTTACCAAAACACGGGTAGGTTCCACTCGGACACAGTGAATTTCATCCGGTGGAGGTACGGATGTTTCGTCAACTAATGATAGAGCAAAACCAGCGATGTACATGTTTTAAGTTTATTTCTGATAAATGTTTGATGAGTGTTTGTTAATTTCCTGTGGTAGTCATTACCGTTAACAAACTATTAATAGAAATGTATGCGTTTTCATGTACGGTCCCTCATAAGTCGAAAACATTTTTGCTTTTGACAGATTTTGGATTCATCTGATTAATTAATGATGTATTTTGAGTAAACAGAGTTTCCGCAAACCACATACATTTTATGGGCTTATATGCAAAAGTATTGAGAAGGTAAATTTTGTCATTTATTCCAGTTAACAATTTCATTCGTTTAGAACAAGTACTCAATGTGCTACTATTACATATGTGATAGATTTGCGTAGATTAATGTAGCCGTAGAGGAACCAGAAAAATTGTGGCATGGACGATCAGTCACACGACTAGTACAACGGTGAACGTTAGTGGTTTGTGACGGAGGTTGGAGAAGGACAGAACAGTCACATCATATTCGTACATATATGTGTGCATGTGTAGGACCATCTACTAAAAAACTGAACGAAAACTTCCCCATCATTCTACCGACCTGTAGGTTAATAAAATCGAACTTAAACATTCTACCTTTAAGACGCAGTGAGTGGCTCGGATAAGATTCAATATTTGTTTTATAACTACAATTGCACTGGTTCTGAAATGACCCGCCCATCACGGTTGTTTGTAGGTCACGTTGTTTCTATGACTCTTGCTACTGGTTCAGCTCAAATTACACAAGTTTACAAGTTAACGGGATGCATGTGCTTCAGTAAAGAACCTAGTTTCTGGCAGTCGAAATTGTCTCAGTGGATGTAGGTGATAATTGATCGAAAACAGCCAGTCAACCTGAATAATCTGGTGGTATATTCAAGTTGATTTTTTGATCAGCAAGATTAGCTAAATAAAGATTCGCTGGATTAATAGCCCGAACTAGCCATTAAAGTTTTGATACGGTCTGCGTATTAATTCCCTCTTACCCTGTTATACGTAAGCTTTTGTTTGATTCTTGGTGTACACAAAAATGCGTTGTATCACACGCAAGTAATTGTCTGGAATAACCGGTTGGGGATTGTCCCAAGTGAATTTGCATCGAAATTAGAGTACCTGGTACACACAGTCGCACAGGATCCTATAATACGCTAGTGATGTTGTTTGTACTGACAGAAGTAGAGCAAACCTTTGTCTGGCTTTTGTCCACCTGGGATTTAGTCAGTCATAGAGTCTTAGGGGTAATTACAGGAGGAAGAAACCTAAATACCTTTGAAGGAGCCAAGCAGTCTCAAGCAGGAATCTGTCGGTTTCGAACACACACTTTGTTTATCTTTGCTGAGGAAGACGGATACCATAAAGGTGCGCACAAATGATATACACACCCATATACAGTATGTATACTGTGACATAAGCAAAAATCTCTCGGGACAAATGATGGTGTCTTGGGTATTTCAGTGGACCACAGCTTACCTTGTGTGATTTGTGAACGATGACACCGCAAAACTTGATACAGAAGTAGTTGAACAGCGAGCAAAAACAGCAGTCGGTTATCGGCACTTCAGATTGGCTATCAAATGGTTTTATTTTGAACTAGCCATTATGACAGTGGGCGAAGTATTTGACAAACTTGAGAAAGTGTTGCTAACTTCAAGAGTGACTGAATGAACAGGATTACTTTCGGATTCACCTTGATTCCTTCCATGTATGAACTGTTCAGGTTGTAGAGCCAACAATCCTCAAGAATAAGCCCAAATTCTTGTTCGTTTAGCCTTTGATCCGACAAATGCAACATCTTTAATTGGGAAGCGATCTACTTGTGAAAAACCCCGGTTTCTTTTGGAGACAAACCAACGATAGAAGCCATATGGCCTTAAAAGATGCTTGTTCGACCAGCCGAGTTATGACGCCACAATGGGAATCATAAATTTACACATTACAATTCTTTTACCAGATCGCTTGAATATGTAGTCAGTGCCCACCACGTCACGCAGTGGATGGACTGTCAGGACAAGTTCATGTCGAGCAGACCTTACTAGCATCTTTCAGCGTAGCTATTGAGCTTCCGAAGTGTACAACCAATCAGTGATATGATGATTTTTTTATTTTGAGGCGATCCATTTATGGAAAAACCTGGCTTCAGATAGATTCGGGCGATCGTCTACAGCGCAGGAGGCTGCAGCTCTGTTCGAGTTCACGAAAAACTTAGAGCCTACATAAACACAAAATATACTTTCATATATGAACGGTGCATTTTTGAACATGTCCAGCCTAGACAGCTCGTGATCCGTGGCTCATAACGAATTGAAGGCCCAAAATTAATGGCCCCGATTTACTACCCTTGCTCCCCGTGCTTGTACACTGCACGATTTGACTATGCTTGGAAAATAAGTTGCCCAATATCAACAGTACGTTATTCTTCCAACCGAATGTACACTCTTGGTCAGACAACGGTTAAAAACAGTGAAAACTGTTTAGTGGGCACAGGCGGAATTTAAAAACACATCGGCCTTGTTTTTCGCTCAAAGAAAGTATGTGAGGTCACTTTTACTTCTCTCTGTCAATCGCATTAATCATTGCGTGTCCACTGGTTGATCACGTTCTCACTAATTTGCACTACACTAAATTTCATCTGAATGAATACCATATCAAATTAACTGTGAACGACTGGATGCGTGTTGACGTAAAAATCCCACGTGCATGATGATAAACTATTCACCTGGTCCTAGATAAACATAGTAAAAGTCCCAAAAATCGGTAAGCAGTCCGGGTTTGACATGATTATTTGGAACCCGATGAATGAGTGAGTTCATGTTTTAGACTGAATGATCGGAGTCAAGAAGCTAAGAACGAAACGGATTATTTTTGTCCAGCACGTTTTGGTTCGGCTGTGTACAGCTTGCTCAGAAGTAACATAAGTAAAACCATAAATGTTTACCTCTTCTTACGCGGTTACTACAAAACTGAAACTACTCAGACCAGACTGTCCACGTTTCTTGACAACACCTCAGAGGTAAAAGGCTAGTAGCAACGCATGCGAAACAATCTGTAAGTTAACTACTGGTCGATCCTACTCGTTCACTTATCTCAGTATTACAGTAAATATGTGCTAGAGTTCGTCAACCTTTTCTGGAACGTCTGTTTGAAGGCACAAGGCACTAGACATGTTTTGTAAAGTGATTCGTTATACAAAATTTACTAGCTCTTTACCAGAATGGAACCAAAACAGTTATCCGTAATGGTACAAGTGTTTTATGCTTTATCCTTTTGGGAACGCTCGTCTCACCGGAGTAAAATGTTTGAAGCCGGTCAGGCGTTTGCACCTTGAACAAGCAAACAAACAGCGCTCAGTAAAAGGATCATGAACTGGGAAAGTTTAGGCATTGTGATTCAGAAGGAAGAAGTTGATTTTTTGTGATATACGGGATAAATGCGTCGAATGTTCATTGAAGACAAACAAAACTGGCGCAAGCAAATCAAGGAAAACTGTCTAGATAAACAGGTTAGTCAAGTGCGCGCAGCAGGTTCAATGAGTAATAATGGTAAATGTTTAGGGCCATAAATGGTTTGCGATAATACTTCAGCCCTTATCGTATTGCTGCGCAAGAGATCTTCCATTTCTATGGGGACTACTATAACATCCTGTATAAAAACTGACGACGAATATTACTTCAAAAGTTGCTGTCCAGTATTCCACTCAGTTTTAGTCTGAGAATTAAACTGTAAGCGTCAATATTGTTAATCCGCTAGTCTTGTAGTCGTGAATGCGATATCCGAACAGGCTAGAAATGTGAACATGTTTTCAATGGTCAAGTTGGTCTAAGGTGATTAGAACTCGTTCATCTGAAGTACTTTAAACGAGCTTGGATCGTTCACATCGTGTCAGCACATGAATGCATATGGAATTCACAACTTAAGCAAATATTGGTCAAGATATTACAGTTTTCCATTCTTAGAGTTAAAAAATTCAAAATCAACAGAGGTTGCCCTCCTTGAGGAGTTGGCCGTCCCGGAACCCGTTGCACAAACAACGACCATTCTGAGCGACTAAAAGATGTGTTCGTTGTAGCTGGACGAAAGGCCTGGCTAAATTTGACCACTAAGCTCAATTTACGCCCAGAATTAGGTTGTAAGGTGTGATGTTGACCTTCACGCACGAGTCCAGCTTCTTCGGGCGTGATTGCACTGAGGCGAAACTCACAGAGACAAGTCGTCGCGGTGTATAAAATCAAGCACCTTGCAGCTGTGTACGGCTCACATGTTATAGCTTGTATCGCAGTATAACGATATCTGAACGGAGTACAAGTTGACATCAAATTACGGTGTAGTGATTCTGAATGCGGATTTGTTTACACCACGTTGACGTGGTGCAGTGTTCACTTTGAAGAACAGTCCGATCTACAAGAAGCGTAAAGTTGATGATAAAGGTGTTTTGCACAATAACCGTGATGAGTCCTGGATGGTTGTTCAGCAGTGGTTTCCACATTTGACGGAATCTGAAACACCTGGATATAGTACACACTTCAGGACAAAAATAAATGCCAATCAATCAAATATATCGTATCATATACGTCTACTTCCTAAATATTTCAGCATAAGACTGTAGATGCTTCTTGCATTCTCATATGGGTTCAACGAGTTCTTGAATGAAGTAGAATTGCATAATCGCGACGGGAAAAATTGGGTGTTACAAGGAGCCAGCAATAGAGAAAGTCTAAACAAATCTTACCAACATCAAAACGTTAGAGCCGCATGTTTAGTCTGATATAAAGTTAGATTCTCAGTAATTTTCTGATTGACACCTACACTTTAGCCTTCAGAACCTGACCTGTTCAGTTCAGTCCAAATTAACTTAAGTCGAAGATGACAGCACTAGTGTTAAACCGTTAGGTGATCCAGTGTACAACCACGGTTTCAAGTTTTGTGCTCTTCTTTCTGTGGTGAATATCTTTTTATCATGCACGGTCTGGTGAACATCCTCACGTAGTTCCCTTGAACACATGTTGTACAATAAGCGGTCGCTAAACCTGGACTGTATTTTGGCTCCAATTCGGAGACGTGTACGTGCCGGACCCTCTCGGTGTTGTGTGTTTATAACAAATGACCTATAAAACGACAGCAGACGTAAGCCAATTGGCTTATCCACGAGACTCCGTTATCAAACCCCTATTGTAGCGAAAAGAGAGCGCGGGTGGACCTATCCATCGATGAAGAACTAAACTAAATTAATGGACGAAAAATGCCGAAGTCAGAAGAAACCTCGTAAACTCTGTGGTCAACCTGAGCTAATTACACGCATATTACAAAATCCGAAGTAATGGTTAGTAAAAAAAGATATAAATATAGTTTGAATGAACGAAAGTATTTATCTTTCTAAAAATTGTCGCCAGAACTATCGCATATTTAACCCAGAATAAGTGACGGTTATTTTTTCCATTACCTAAAGTGTTTGTTCACTTTTGTCGCATATACTGCGTCAGCTGTGAGTTTTATAAAAAGTGTTTTCAGGTACCGATTATGTCCGCAAATCACTTTCATAATGAAAATAGACATCAACATCTTTACCAATTCAGTCTGGTGCAATGAGTCATTGAGGTAAACAACCAACGGATTACAACATATAACAATTAATTATTTATGACAATACAGACTAAACACAGTTCTATTGTTATCTATCTCGCGGAAACATTTCCACTCTCCATAGACCACATTGCCTTGAAACAGACTATCCTATCCTCATGGCTCGCTCGAGCAAAACGATAAATCAGTTTAGTCGAATGCATATAGCCTCAAAGTTAACTGCTTTAGACAAACAGTGAGTCACCTCTAAGTTGACAACCGAACTGTGTCCTTCCCACTAAGTCAGACATTATCTGGCAGCTTTATGATGGTGAAGTGGCTTTGTTCTTTTCTGTCGGAGAATGTATGTATGAACGCAGACTGTACAGACCATACTGACTGACTGTACTGTCCAAAGTATTATCGTCCCTAGTTGCTGGCAACAGACTTCAAAAACTGTTTATATAAACACAATTGTCCATATTATGCAAGGCACGAAAAACAATCTAACTGAATGTCAAAAACAGAACGTGTAATATGGAATTCTCAGTCAGTTAATAGACTTCTTTCACAGGTCAGTGAACTGGTACCACATCAACTACCGTTTCAGAAAGTAGGATAACATGTCACAATGTCAAAGATTATCCGGTGGGACCTTTGAGTAAATTCGGACAAAATATTTTGTACGCAGTTCTCAAGATACCTTCGTTCACGATACCATTCCAAGTCATACTGTTAATTTCCTTACACACCTGGAAACGAACAAAAAACCTTGTCGTCCTTATCTTATGAATGACTTGGTACCGACTGAAAGTGTTCATAAACGTACAACTAAAAGTATTATAGAGATCAGAAAAATCCTCTACTCAGGAAGACAGGTAGAATTAAGTCAATTCTCAGTGATTTACATACATCCCAGGTGACACATAACTCTTACTTACAAAATACTCCACATGTCGAATTATTCACTGACACGCCTCTCACGAAATAAAAGTAGTTTTTCAGAGGTGAAAAGCCGAAATTGAGTAATGGAATAGACAGGTTACTTTGCAGACAGAACTGCATCACAATAAAGGTCTGTTCACGTTAGAACTCTGCCCAACTCTCTGGTCATAGTTGAATCAGTGAAGATTTTAAAATACTACTCGGTCGGCACACGTCAGAGACAACTATCACTACAAGTTTTCTAACCTTTATACTAGTGTTGTGAGCCAAGAACACGGATGGAGTAAGGGGTTATTTAATCATGAAATCAACACACTGGTTATGCGCTTCAACATGTCAATAAACAAAAACACCCATCTACGTACGGTACTGAGCCCAAAATTCACCGTCGCCACAGACTTCAATGCTCAGCTCCTGCATATATCGAGAACAATTCCATGCCATGCTGCACTCCAAGCTTTCTTCTCATATTTTCCCCGCGGCTACTTCAATGTCAGAATTCATGCTGTTGTGCCACTGTTGAATAGTAATGTTGCGAGTAGTATAGTATAGTTGCTTGACCTCAGTAAACTAGTTCAGTCTAATAGATCATCATCTGCGGATGTCTAGACGCTGTTTCAGTGTTCGTGGCTGAAATTAATGTGGTTAAGTCTACAAATCAGTAGTCGTGAATCTGGTTCGTTTTCAACTGAACATCGATCCCACTTGTGTATATCTCCATCATTCAGGTATACTTTTCTGTTATTCCACGTTGGAATGAATCAAAATTCTTAAGTTTCAATTTTCTTAAGGCTCTTGTGTTTGGCACCGCCAGGAGGTTAACTCTGGCCGCGTTTTTATAAGACGAGGATGTTGAACGCAGCGCCTTTGACCTCACACTCAGCCCAACCGAATTATCACTTCTATATGCTCAACCTGATTTGCTCGACTGCAGTGACCAAGTTGTTCAGTTGTTTCTTTATGAAAACTTGTCACTGCCTATTAACTCCGATTGTTAACGCAGCCACTGGAAATTTTGAGGTTGACATTCCCAACACCATTGGAGCCTGTAAGCGACAGTTTAAGTTGGTGAGGGGTGAGAAATTTGGTTAACATCTAGGCAGACTGGCTGGAAGGTACAGTTTAATGCAAAAGCTGCTCCAAACTACAAGTGGTAGTCAACTTCATCTTGCCGGTTATCTTATACGTCAGTGCTATATCACCACATACCAACGGGGATTTCAGCCGACGAATGTGTTCCGAAGTTTGTAGTGAAAGCCATCGAACTGCAGATAGTCGCAATGAACAGTTGCTAACTGTCAGACTTATCCCAGCTCAGCGATAAATTGCGTTTATGAAAATCTCTCACATTACTTGTTTGTATTCAGCCAAAGACTGGATTTCTCACAATTTTGAGGGATATGTATAGGATCTAGTAAACTTCCATTTTATGACGGAAGTGTTCACACATTCAGAACTAAGTTCCATACTCCAGATCAGAACATGGAACACATTAACATTAGCGGAGAATATTCGAGCCCAAAACACCAACATATTTTGGCTACCTTGTTTTGTTTACCCAGTCGATATACTCTTGACCAAATAGCACCAAACGCTGTTCTCTGCCAGCTGTTTGTTGCATTAAGTCAAAATATTATGTCATATAACATGAATTCAAAAGGTGAGGAAGTTTGTTCGAACGGTATAAACATTGACTCAGCTGGTTTAACTTCGTTTGGATTAAACTCCAGACTTACATGATCTATTGCATACTAATCTTCCGGGTTAGTCGTTTATTTGGACGTGTTAAGATTTGTTTCTTGGTAGCATCTGATCATTGTGATAGACACAGTCAATCTGACTGTCGGCAAATAGTGATTAAAACTATAAGACCTGGAAATTGATCCAAAGCTTTCAAACCTGAGAGCCGGAATAAGACCACTAATTTAGTTAAGAGGAAGTCAAAGGTATTTGAAGTTAACACTTATTCTGTTGATTATCTGACCTCACTGTTGTCGCTTCCGATTGCTCCCATCAGTTTTTTGATTAATGTTGTAAAACAATTGCTTTGGTGGTTTTTTTCAAACAGACTCAGATTTGAAATATTCAGGACTCAGTAGAATTTAAACCTTCGACAAGAACACCAAACACATCTACGACGAGCTTTTACATCTTAACACCAGAAAACAAGTTGAGAGCTCATAAATTTCACATTCAGATAATTCGCTTACTCAACATGTGGGTCACGGGATTTATCGAAGGATCTGGATGATAGTTTGCATTGGCAATATTTTACAAACAGTTTAAGTCAGTGCAGTGGATCTCAGTATTGTTTACCGAAATTGTATAGTTGATGAATAGCGTAGAAGATTTGTCAGATTCAATCCTCTGTTGGATTCATCCCATATCACAAGAACAACGTGCCTTTATAACAGGTCCCGATAGGCGCTAAATGTAAATGCACCATTGCACTGCTGGCGAGATTTCGCGACACGGTTGGTATATCGTTTCCCATATTCAGATAAGTCACACCTATTTCTGCTCAGGACCCTGTAGTGGCACAAAGTTTGCACAGTTATATCAGTTCTGACTCACTATATCTGTCACAAGAATCAACCGCAATTGTCTTTGTACTGGTAGATTTTCCGGAAAGCACTCACCTTCATTCTATTATGAATCCGAACTCCACTGTCAAAAATTTTTACATACTCAGGTTACCTCTTTTATGCTTTTATCCTCATCTTAATTTTTCACTCATCCCCTCAATGAAGCATGCAGTTTACGAGATTATTAGCAAGAATTTTGCACACCACCTCCAAATTCTACCCATCTCGTTTGGCCTAACTGTTAAACACCTCGAATGATTCAGTATTTCCGCTGCTACCTTTTTTCACGAGGGTTAAGTTTGTCAGCGCAGTAGCTGTTTACTACAAACTGTCACCAGTGCTTTCGTTAGTTAATGTAAGTGCATGTGAAGCGGGTATCTTAAGTTTCAAATCTACCTCGTTTACCCAAATATGATAACGACACCACGTGTCCATTAATTCAGTCAATCACGAGTGGCAGTAATATTCTGTGGATGCCCTCATTTAGTGACGGTTGGAAATACCTAAATGATGATACTGCCCAAGAGGTGCAGTGTTTGTGAAATAAACAAACACTACGACAGAAGTAATTATGAGGTTGATGTCAGAGAGGTTGTTTTAAGGAGAGGATAACTTGGATAATTTCGCCAACGCAGGTCAATTTCCCCAACAAACCGACACTCGGCGGAAAGTGAACAAGTGCACTTGGTCTCGTTCTTTGTTTACTCAGGACAAACGTTTGAGATTCATGAACTTCTATGATGCTTTGTGTTGATGACTTTAATAAAACTTTGTTGTTACATCACTGACCGAAACAATAGGACATTCTAGTAGTCGGATCAAAACTTCACGAATGACTACCCAAAATCGATCTGCCACCAGATCGAGAATTTTGATCTTAAGTAAGTCACTGAACCGCAAGTGCACATCGGAACACAAATTAGTCGAACGTTCGACTTACACACAGTAGTAATCCCCAGTCATTTCGAAGTGAAAAAGTGCTGGGGGAACTTACATAAATTAATACCGCCGCTAGTCATTCCGCAATAGCTTTAGTTTTTAGTCGAAGGCATTAATGGACTTGTTGCAAAATATAAACCAACAAAATGAGGACCTTAATAATGTAACTAACCGAAAATATGTTCACTTGGGGAGACTGAAAGGTCTGGAATTAGGTTTCAAATAGCCGTTGCCACGCTAGTAACTAAGAAGTTAGAGAGTGTTGGTGATACTAACTTCCAAAAAAGCTGAAAACGAGGTGACCTAAAGAGAGAAAGATATAGCAATGGATAAAATTATCATCCGGTGCCAAATTGGTTGCTTTTGCACCGAGATATATTTCAGCATGGTTATGCTAAAATCACGCCCACAGTAAACGTTCAAACCACTGCTCAAAACAGTTGGCCGAATCCAAATAAAATAGTCTGCAAACTGCAGTGAAAATTAAGTTGATTTGTTTAAGATGCGATGTCATTGAATGCACCGGTCTAACAACATTTCATGTGTATCTATCCTCTAGTCACTATCACTATCGTTCTTGCCCCGATTCTGAATAAGTGTCTATTCTCTATTCTGAGTAGCCTAATAGTAAACTAGAGCTGGAACAATCGACATGATCAATCCTATCAGTTAGGCCAAAGAAAAGAATAACCATTAGCTTATATATGGTTTTTTGAAATGCTGCAGTTACTTCACGATAAACGCAATGTTCCTGAATATTGTATACCATAATACTTGATGATAGAAACAAAAATTGTTCGTCACAAAACATCACCCAGAATTTTCATTTCCTAGCCAGAAAAATCTTATTTTCAAAGGCTTTCGTCTAGGTATTTTTAACTGATTTCAAATTAGGCAGTTCAGATTTCACTAGGTCCGTTGATCTAAAACATAGGAGCTTGTATGATAACATTTGAATTGTCACTTTGGCTCAGTTTCTTACAATACCTCTAACAAATGAGTCGAATAAGCCAAAACAGAAAAATATTCTGACAAAAAGACAACACAGACAGCAAATAACAGATGCGACTGGTAAGCGATACAGGCGGACTCTTATTACATCAAGCCATTTCTTGATAACAATAGCTTTGATAGCGCTTTGATCGCGAGAATGAACTGATCGGCCATCGACCTAATTGATTACACACAGTTACTCATGGAACAACCCGGTTGGAAAGTGAACAAGACATGTCACTTCACCAATGCAGTCAAATAGTTGTGAGGTTATCTTTGTATGCTAATTTGGATCATCTCACCTGACAGTAGTAAAAGATAGACTGTGTTGGTCTGATGAAACATGTATGCGGAAGCTCTGTCTGCCAAAATAGTTCCATCTTCAAATATATGACTACAGACACAAGTTACTGGCATCGCTCAAACTTTGCGAAATAGCAACTTCAATAAGACTGTTTTGTTCGTGAAAGTACACTTTTCCTTCAATGTTAGATTAAACCATTTTTTCATCAATTATTTACGGTTGACACGACGGGCAGTCCATCTTGTAAGGCACTCAATGTATCAAAATTTATCTCGCTTAGTATTTGCTCCGGCTATCTGGTGTCATGTCCATCTCTCAGGATGCATACCATCAGTACGCCAATTCAGCTTCATTGTCGTAAAAATATAACTTTGCTGATATTATGTGGAAAAAATAACTCACCCAGCCTACTGTACCAAAAATTGTGCTTAATTGGCGTGAATGCATCAGTTATGTTTCTTAAGTAAATCTGTTGTTCATCTCCAACTGAACGCTATAAAAATGTTTGAACTAACCACAAAGAAAACTTATCAGCTATTGTAACAATAAAAATTGGAAAATATATTAACACTGAGATTTGGGTGGATTAATGGATAATTACCGTAACTGCCTGTTCTACATTAGATTACATTCCCAGCCGGAAAGTTGAATATATCCACTAAGAGATGTTTGTTAACAATAAACGTCATCCAACTATATACCAAACATAACTAATGCTCACAGTTACTTACTGTTTTGGTGAATTTTGAATAAAATCCGATTGCTCCAAGGACCAGAGCCAGCCTTTGTCCACGCGCGAACAAAACATGCATGGGTTGCTGCCTCCAAATCCGTGAGCACGATTTCTGTCTCTGAAACGCTATTTAACTTCTCCGTGCTCTCTTCCAAACCAAAAATATAGCATCTGACTTGATAGTGTGTAATTTTTCCGTTACGATATTGTAATTGTGGTGCACCCCATGCGAGATGGATACTGGTTTCATCACCTCCAACAATTCGAAAATTGGTAGGTGCATCAGATGGGGCTTTTAGTGGAGTAGAAAGGGATAACCCAGATGGTTATAATGAATGTAATGAAGCAAAATGTGAAATTGCTCTTTAGCAAATGAATGTTTGCCAAACGAACTGGTTTCTCTAAGTATGAATATAGCTTGAAGAAATTGAAGTGCATATCAAACGTAATCACTGATTGATCAGTAAGTATTAGTTTAGGTATACAAAATTGTGAAACACGGATAAAATCGGACAATCTGTTAAAAATGGGTATTGGCCTAATTTCGGACACCTAGAATGATGAGGTTTATAAAGCCATGCATTTAAAGAGGTGGGTGCATGTATTGCAACACACAAGGTAATTTATCCTGAATGAATCTGTGGCCGTGTTGTATATTACAAGCACAGTTGCACACCTCAAATTTATTTTTCCCCCACAAACATCCGGGGTTTAGGCAGATTACGATAACTTTGTCTCCTATCTCACAATTGACTGATTGGTCCCCGAACGACTGTGTGTGCAATTTCTTTGGGCTCAGACGTGTGAAATGCGCAGTGTGCCAGATTTCATGCTTATGATATACGTGAGACGATGGAAACATTCGTTGACCAATCGGACGAAAAGCTGTGGTGTACGACCTGGCACCATTCTGTACATCGAGTCGCTATGAGGTAACAATGTGTGCTTGAGTTGGACGAACGTACATTCAAAGTATGCTCAGTTCAGATATTTTGAAAAGGCAAGCGACTTTTAAGTCGTACTATACGAAATCATTCTCGTAAAAGTCCTGACAATTATGTTATGAGGTAACACTGTCATCAACATCGTGGTATAGTGCCAAGTGATTGGTGTTCAAACGTGACTATTAACGTAGCATTTGTGTTACTTCCAATGTTCTTTCAACTTTGGATAAATCCTCGAACAATTGAGTTGTTAATGGAAAACGTGAACATCCCGTCAGCTTAAGCCACGAAATTTGAGGACTGAAAATCAAAATCCACGTCATACTGGACGATCACTTAGATTTTTGAACCTATTGGACATCCTTGTGATAGTGCATTTTTTATGTTGACATGAATAGGGTTTAATTTACGGATGGTCAGCAAAACAGGCACTTATTCTCCGCAATCGCGAATGTAGCTTGCCAAACTCTCCTGCCTCCCATGTTGTTTACCATTTCACTTGCAGTTACAGTGACGTTTACATAGGCAGAAGAAATCGACATCTATCTCAGTGAGTCTCCGAATACATTCCGAAATGGTCGAAACAACAGATGATGCATCAGTCTCAGCGTGTTACAATGACCGCCCGAAACCCAACGTCATCGATTGCTAAACACCTCATGACAACAGGTCACCAAGTTGACCAAGTAAACTCATTCAAGATACTGTTGCACAACGGAAACCCGAAGCTGTTAGCGTTCTGTGAAGCGATGCTCATCCAAACTTAACAG
>LUCH01000052.1:202003-253486 GCA_013368495.1 Paragonimus heterotremus
GCGCTAAAATTTATGAGGTGAATTGAGAGCGAAATTTTTATTGCAACTTCATATATGTGTATTACAAGTTCAACGAAAAGCCGTCCACAGAAGACTAGCATAAATAAAGAAAGTAGGATGTACTAATATGTCTCATTGTAGCAGGGAAGTCATTAGTGGTACACAAGAATTTAACGCGATCAAAAAAGTGGATGGTTCTCTTCAACGACATAGATGAGATTAGCATCATCATACAGAAATAAATCGGCAAACGATAATCGGGGGATTATCGAACGCTGTCAGTTAATTACTCCAGGGAGTGTTTTGAACGCACACGTAGTTCATTTTACTAGTTCGAATTCATCCACTGCCTTTTTCAGTTTACTGGCTGATGTTCACTCTTTCCTTCATGGTTGAATGACAGCTGAACGTCAGCGCGAACCACAATTGTAATACTGTCTTTGATGTTGAAGGCTACGATGATGATTATGGTGATAACCATTTTCAAAGCCTAACACTTTTCATATAGAGGAACATTCGAAAATCGCGGCATGTGCGCATATTTGGGTTTGATAGACTTCAAAGCCAAATTGTACGCAGTGACAAGTTTCTTTTAAAAGAAAGATATTTGATGCGGATACACAGTTCGTGGTCCACACCACTTGCATAATCTTTAGTCTAATGCACTAGGGTTACTTTAAAAAACAAATTAGCACTCGCAGGAGGCGGCAACATAATTTCTTTGTTTAACGCTCGTTCTCTGAAATTGGAACATCAAATAGGCAGTGTACTAAGTAGAGAGGAAGTTTCACCTGAGCTGCTTTCAGGTCAGAATATACAAGGCTAACAATTAAACCAGCTGAAAGTTCCGAAACATTATGGGTAAGCGTATGTGTAAGAAAAAACAAGCTCTAGAAGTTTGTTAACCACTTTCCATACTCAGACCCTACAGGCTAGGGAACATGCATATTCGTCAGAAAACTTGTGTAGTGTTTTGTGCTCACTTATTTTTTCACATTTACGAAGTGTCCAACATAACTTACTCTTTATTTAACATACGAAAAGAAACAGCAATATGCTTTCCATCAGTTGATCCAGGGGCAGTTCATCCTCGGCTTACTTTCTGTCCGGAGACAGTTATTATTATCGGCGAAAGACGTTTGACTTGTGTGCAATCGAAGGTATAAAATTGTCTGTCACCAGTCAATATGTCACTAGCCAGTATAGTGATGAACATATCTGAAAGGCCACTGTTCCGTTTTGTACTTGCTTTCATAGTGACCTCGTAAGTGAGTTAACAGTATTTCATCACAGAGTTCATTCCGGCGTGAATGGTGTATTCAATTAAGACGGGTTGCGAATAGCGTTCTCTTCCCAGGTACCTCTGAATATTTATCTGTGACAGTGAGGGCAGTTTACCCTATAGAAGATTCAAGGTACTCAGACCTAAAGTCCTTAACGTGTAGTTTTGCAAGAAACGATTCTTTGTTGTGAATAGTCCTCGTTCAGATGTGCGACTTACAGCTCTGCGTTTAAACTTAATACTTTCCTGCAACAAGTGCAACTCTAACCATAAATTATCCCGGAAATTAATCCTGGATTTATTGTTGCAAAACCAGCAAGCTCATACCTTTTAGTGGATTTCATTTTAATCTTGTGTCCCCAGGTATAGAAGGATTTTAGCCCGCTGTAAACGGAACTAGCAATGAATTCAACATTTTTCACTCATGTCCGTCTTTACTTAGTAGACGGTCGGTTCCGTGAGCACAATTTGAGATGGGATGGCTCACATAATTGTTTGTTTGGTTTATTATCGATAACAGCGTAAAGCTGCGGTCTTCGTGAATACAAACGTACGTACGTCCTATACAGGGTTCACACATGCGTTTTGTCGGGCATATGCATTTTTGTCAATCAGTCTTCCAACAGACCGAACAAATACGGTGTGTGTCCGCTTGTTATATTCGAACCCGCTGAAATTGTTAGAGGTGGTCATCTTCCACTAAAATCACCATTCAGACAGGTGAACACTATCCCATCAGTTTTGTCATTGATGTTTACCGGGTAGGATAGTGGACCAAAATGTTATTGATTTGTCTATCACAGGTTGAATCTAAGCAGGCTTATAGCTTAGGTTTAACTTACAATCATGAAATAAGTCGAAATTTATATTTAGTCGACTACCAATAATCTCATTTATCTCACATGGGAATACGACAGCTGCGATCACTAGTGGGTGAGGTTCAGTTTATATGAAAACTGAAATCCTCTACTATTCATCAGTAATCCCAATAATTTCCCGACTACTGGTGATAGCCTAGTTGCCAAATTTATTGGGGTCGAACCATCAAAGCCCAAACTCGTGAAAATTGCCCCGCGTTAGGTAACCATAACTTACGAAGCTATCAAGCAGAGCATCTGTACGACGTATGGATTGCCACATCAAGAAGTATATTACCTGAATCTTCTCCCATCCGGTAACACCAGATTCGGATGCACGTACTATACAATAATCAGCCATTTTCGAGCAAATTTTTATCAGTGTATAACATGGATAGATTGGTAGCTTATATGGGAATTAGGCTCACCAGAACACGACACAGCAAACTTCTACAATCTACAGACTGTTACTCTCATACTCAACACTACATAGATCGTCGGTCGCGAAGCATGCAAGTCAGGCAAAAACTCAGGAGGTTTAGCGACGCAATAATCCGTTGAGTGAACATAGGTTAGTGCTAGACAAACATCGGCATTGGTCTGATCTGGTGCTTAGCTGATAAAATTCGTTCGTTACCTGGATGTAAACATTTACGATTCGTAGAGGACCTAACACTAGATTGTATGCGAATTTTTAATCCTACATTTGAATAAAAGCACCAGGTCTCTCGGAGTGGGGAGTTTGGGTTAAAAGTTGTCAATTTTTTCATTTGTGATCAATCAGCTCTTGAGAAATTAAACTTTCACATCGAAGGTTTTGTCTTGCACAGAAGCATATCTCAGTTTCAAGCATATGACCGACGAGGTTCCCAGTTCACATACCAACAGGTATTGTCTCCCTAAAGAATATAACAACAGGATGAGGTTCCATAATAGTTGTGATGCATGACTGTTTCCCGTCTGTTATTTGATCGAAATGTTCTTAAAAACCGCAGGTTGATGTTGTGTAACGCTTTTGAATAAGAGCTCGACGGTCAGCATTTAACATCCGAATGGATTAGGTTAATCTCCGTAGTCTACGGCTGTCTAAAATTAAACGATCAATGAATCTGTCCCCCAACTTATTTAACCATCAGATACTACTGCTGTCTGCAGGCTAAGTGTGATTAATCGGTCGATCTAACCACATTCACAAGTTGCGTGCATTAAATCTAGCAGTTATTGCTGATGTACTGACACTCTAGCCCAGAATCTTCTACGCGACGTCAGTATATTGCGACGCACGTCGGCTAACACAACGCAAGTACACACAAAAAGTATGACATTTTCATTGCTCTGATAAGGAAGAACCAGTCAGATTAGGTAGACAAATGACATTTTGTTAGAGTTTCGTATTCAGCTATATGAGGGTAACCGAGAGCGTTGTCGCATGTAATAGTGAATCAATAACTATTCCGACGTAATTCGAATATAACAAATTTCTACCTGACAGTTATTGTGAGGCTGACAGTAACTGGTGGGTTATATTGAAACTTAGTTAATGTGAGGCTAAATCCTGTTATAAAAGGTCTAAGACGAAGCTAACTCACCTGCTTCGGGGATTGAGATGCGTTCCGTAGCCTCTGGTCCGACTCGTTTATCACTGACAGCAGCAACACGTACTTCGTATCGAACTCCGAATACTACAGAAAGTGTGGAGACAACAAAAGCACTTCAGGTGACTTAGCTAATAAAACCCGGGTTCAAAACGACTGGGAACAAAGGGGAACAATTTGTGTTCCTAAGTTTACATTAAATTGGAGTCTGCTGAAACCTGACCAAGAAAGTGATCAACATATTAGCTACTGTATGCAATTAGGATTATCTTGTCAGTTCCAGTGGTACACCGCATACACAATCATGGCGGACAAGCTTTCAACTACCTGGTTAGTCAGAAAATATCAGTTGGTTACTGCTCGTCCGGGTTACCCCCATGTACCAACGTCGTCCAAATTGTTATTCTCGTTGGCTAAGCATTGTCTGAATAATAACAATCGACTACTCAAAATCTTGGTTAGTTGTACAACAAGAGTTCCCGTAAAATTACGATTGTGTCGCAAAGCAGGTGATATACTCTGATTCCTTCGCTAGCAATGTTCGGCTGGTTATTAACTCTGTATCCCTGTGATCTGAATATGAACCAAGTGGTGCTGGTGAGATTGATGGTACTTTTCAACTGACCAAAAGTTGTCATAATAGTTTCTTAGATTATATCACGTATGCTAATAAGTTTGAGTAAGTAACCCTAGACATTATTAAAAATGGGGTTCGCAAGGTTACAAGAAAACAATGTTTAAAATCTTACTTCCAGACATGAACAAAAAGTTTATTTCCTTGGTTGATACTCTGCTATCATTGGCCAATCTGAGCAGCATTAGGTCTAATGTTCACACTTTGTCGTACTGATGTGCGTGTTGTCGGTGGTATTTAGCTGGTGACCACAAAATTTGTGGCCGAAAATTGATTTTGACAGATTAGTTATGTAGTTCACCTTGTGGTCAACTTGAGGCGAGACTATGCTGACTTTTTATAAATAAAGCTAACCTAAATTTGATAGTGTATACCATTCAGACCGCATTTTTATAAACAATTTGATTGTACCGAGGAACACTATAGGTTACATATGCTGTCAAAACCTGTCTAACCTCAAAGAGATATCTACTTCATGATGAAGTAGTCTACGGGTACCCACATGAACATGGTGTTCTAAACCTCTTTTTACAGCCAACATTATGTAACCCTGATATAGTCGTTAGTTTACGTCCATAAACATTGTGAACAACACAAGCAAACTAGACATCTCAAATAAGCAAACAGCTTGCCAAGTCAGGAGACTAAGTGAAGTTGGTAGGTTTTCATGTAAACATATTCTTTCAATTGAAGACGAGGTACAACTTTTCGGCGGTGTTTTGACCTCTGGAAACAAGTTTGGCATCTTTGATCTAAACACCGTCATTCTTACTACAACAGGCTCACTAGTTGAGCCTGTTAGAGATTGACTTTTAACTTGTTTCAAACCGCGCTAGCACATCTGCAAACAGTCAAACTCGGACTTACAGTTTTTACGGATTACGACCATACTGACCCGAAATGTTGTTTTTAATGCATCCCGATGCTCACTGTCAAACCAACATATCATGACTGATTTCAGTCCTGTTCGAACTCTCCAGCTACAGTTGATTTAAACGAGGGATTGAACCGGCAACTCTCCGTATTCCGAAGCAAAGTTCTCATCTACCAAGCCATCAGTTATATGAACGTGGTTTTTGACAGGAAGATTTATATGTAGTTAGGTTTTCACTTGTGGACTGGTAATGTGAGTTTGAGCACCGCAAGGATGTATAAATCTCGTTATTACGATGGGTAAGTAGAATAACAAAATGCAGTGACATTCTCAGTCGCATATCATCTTTAATTCAAAGTAACGAGGATGCTCTTCAAAATGTCGTTGCAACCCAATTTTTCATCTTTTCACTTTCCGGACAGGCCAACATCGTGAGAAATGCTTTGCTAAAACCATGTCGATTGAACTATTTAGGTTGTGCATAGCTAACCAACCAACGAGCAGACACATATGTTAAAGTGTTGTCACTAAATTGGTGCGTTGATTATTCTCCAGAAACTCAAAACTGAAGCATAGAATGCAATCTGTGCATTTCTGAAACCGTCCAAGATTACATTGCCTATCTTTTTCTCTCGCCATTCCACAAGGAGATGCAAACGACGCTAAGATGATTCATAGCCCAATATCTTGGGAATTACACTTTCTTCCGATGTCAGCAGGTCAATTAACGTCCAAACGTCAAACATTTTTACGTCTAATAAGGCGTTTTTTCAACAGTAGATTCACCATATTTAGCTATATTGCTCTTCACTTACATTGTCCTGTCTTCTGGTTGAAGGCTGTAATCTTAGATATCATTTTATTCAATCTCCACCAAAAAACAGTAATGCCTCTTTACCTGATCTAGTCCACTGCATTTCTTTTAAACGCTTTGTATTCGACTATTTCCACTCAGTACATACTGTACACATTCCGTGCGCTGCCCAAAACCTCGTTCGCTTTTGAACCAGTACACATTTGCGCAAAATTCGGGATACTCAATATCACATCTATTTTCTTCTATCATCATCTATAACGAAACCGAAACATTGCTAATAGACTGAAACAGTGTTCACATGCATGCTGTCTTATTTTATCAAACAGAATTTGATTTTACTTCTATACACACTCCTAATAACAGTTCGTCTGATTCACCTATCACGTGTAATGAAGCCCCATTTAACATAAAGTTATTTGTTCTACAGTGCGAATCAATATCTACCGAAACTTGTAAATGTCGTGTAGCAAAAGAAGGGAATCGTTTTACAATGCCTTCTCTCAGGCTAACACTGTACCGTAACCAGCTTCACTCTTGAGTAGATTATATCGATCGAGATGTAACACTGCACAGATGATACAATTAGCCAGCCCGTTTCAGTGGCGAGTCATCGGTCTTCTACCGACATCTTTCGAGACCGTTCAAGTAAGCACAGTGAGTCCTCCAGCATGCCCCCTGTTTACAACCCACAGACAATGTTGTGTTTATCAGTTTACTTGGAGGTGCAGGTTTGCATTGGTGGAACAGAAAGAAACCTGGTCGTCAGAATGAAAAACTTCTGTAAGTGGGCACAGAGGTTCATGAAAAAGATTAGCAGTGATGTAGCAAAAAGTTCAAAAATCGATTTCCTTAGCAGCTAGGGACCACAAGCCACGTTGACGATTCTCGGTGAGTGTTTGAAATTCCAATCTCAAATTCTACCAATTTATTGAAAAGGTCCCAAGTGATCGGTTCAACCGAGCCTCGTGTGTACAGAAACGAGTTTCCGTGGACAGTACTCTGCCTCAGATTAATGACATTCCGTAATCCAGTGATTGTTTATCTCTGCCTAGTTACTGTTATAAAAATCCAGCTATCGTACTTACGAGATAGTACAAACTGCTGACGTCTACCGTACTTCCTGTTCTATCTGTCTTGTTCAGATTTTTGAAGGGAATCAACCGTTTAAACTATATACTTAGCAAACTGCCCTTTGGGCCATCAAATTAGCCTAAATTTCCAGATCTTTAGAACAGAAAATGAGCAGCCGATAATTGTGAACAGAAAATTGGAAGGCGATATCTGTTTTTGGTAAGTCTTTTATGCAGTAACACCATCATGATGATTTGATTTGAACTGATCGAATAATTCAACATTTGCGCTCTTCAGTCAGTGTCGAGTCGCCGCAATACTGAGTCGTAATCATATTATGTACCACGCACGCTACTGAAGCTGATCCATTAAAATGAACAACCTGGGTGATGATTTCTATGTTATGACAAATGTTCAGAGATCATGAATTAACTGAAGTCCTTCTGGTTAGTTTGCAGGATGTATATTTCGGTATGCCTTATGACGTAATAACTGAAGGCTAAGATCTGAAACTGCGTAAAATTCTCCATTTTGTAGGAGGATTACGTACCTCACCATTGTCGTGAACGGAGGCTTCATACATACGCAAGGTAAAAAGGTCTGGAAAACTGATGACAGTAGACAAAGTAGTCTAATGAAAAGAGTATTCTTGAGCAGTTAAATCAATTTCATTTACTTGCACCAGAGGGACAAATAACGGAATATTTTAATATGATATAAGTTTTGCTCATTCCGGCTGTTTGCGCAGTTCGTTAGTCTGATCGTATGATCGGACTATCTCAAACGTTTGGGCACTTAGTGGCCCGTACCACTCTTTGCTAATCATTGACCAGTAGGATTATCAGCGATACATAATCTGAAAACAGGATGTTACGTCATACATCGCGAACGAGTGGAAACAATTTTTGAGTTTCAAAAGGGTTGTGTAACTAGGAACAGGACTTTACGTCTGGAAGTTTCATAAGCAAATGTCTGCGTTTGATTTCAGAAGTTTCAACAGGACTGAGTCCGTCTGGTTATTTGCCCTATTTTGATAGCAAAAAATGTGAGTAACTGATGAGAAGTAGAAGATTTCTGATGTTCACATAGATTGAACATAACCCACAATTGATCGCAGCCATTGCATTCCCATGGACTTTCCAGCCTGTTGCTATCGAAACGAAGAACTAGACTCGAGTTTCGTTCTCATTAGAGCTCGTCAGTAGCGCATACCCTTGCCAAGACCGGAACTAGATCTCCGGTCACGTTTTCATAGCCGTCGCATTAGCAAGTGCGTAACTCTAGTTTAATGTTTCCTTTCAAAAGGTGCCGACTGGAAAGTCTATAAGAATGCTACAGTTGCGATCAATTGTGAATAATGTTCAATGTAAATATGTTTATGTGTGTGTTAATCCATACTGATGTTTATTTGAGGCACAAAACTCAAACCATCAGCAGGATCACTTACTGGAACTGGCATTTTATTTACAGACATAACAGCACACTTAAATGCCATGTGTTTCTCGTTATCTTGTTCTTTTCACACTGAGCGAGAACCGGTATGATAGATACTATCGTCCAATCCTGGACTTGATTGTATGATCGAACAGTCACCTCTCTAAACAGGGCTGGATAATAACAGTTGCACACACTGTGTTTACATCATGGTCTTACATCAGCTTTATCTAAGGTAACTGATAGCCAGCTTCATCTAAGTCAGTGAATCTGTTTGGCCTTGTTGATAAAACCCTTTGACCTTGTTTACAGGTCGTGCCCCTTGTGTTACAAGTAGTAGTAACGGGAGACGGCTCTTGAAACGGCTCTTGAAGATTGTAAAGGGATGATGTAATATATTCAATGATTACCGGATTTTCTGATCCAGGATGAATCGTCAATGTATTTTCCGTTATGCTAAAATCAGTTGGTTTCCTAGTTTATAACAACCAAATCACTGGTAGTCTACTAATTTGGTGATCCGTTTGCATTAATCAACGAGATCTGTTGAGAATTACTCAATATTATATGACACCCCAGGTCATCTTTGTAGAATGTGTTCTCAGATTCCCATCGTGCGGTGATTCCAAATATGCGACCGGCACTGATAATGCACACTCAGCTACGGTCAAAGGGAAGATTCCCCGACAACTCAACTAGAATCAGTCCTTCGGGTAGCCAGCCTTTATATAAATGTGGACTGTGCTAATGAGTCTTTAGTGTTTGTATAGTGAGGAAGCCATATTTGTAATCGGTCAATTTTTGATTTCTAAATTGCAACCAAAAATTTTAGCTGTTTACTTAAAGTCAGGCCTGAAAACAACTTGGCTGCCCGGTTAATTTAGCAGAAGATACGTTTTGGCTTTTAGGCTTTGACCCCGATTGTTGTCTTCGGCTAACCAACATTAAGTGGATCAATCGTGTCGGTGACGTCACAGTTTGTCATTGTGTAACTGAGAAAATTCTAGTTTTGCGATCAACAAACTAGTTAATGGAGAGTGTGAAGTATCTGCTTTACAGATTGTTTGGTATGTCCCTATGCCCTTTCGCTTCCTCTCGCAATGTGTGTATTTTAGAGATCAGGTCCGAGACGACCAGCGCGTTTGCAGCCATACTGATCGCATTCTGGCAATCTACACCGCGGCTAGTTACCTTGTTTACGGCACTTCTTAGTTCGATCACTAAACGTTTGGACTGCCATCCATATTGTACTCCTCCGAGTGGTTAGGTTCATGGTGGCCCTCTTCCTACTAATCAAGTTCCATAAGGTAACGTGAACAACGTACTGAAACATTTCTCCTATAATTCAGTTTTGAACTTCAAAGATTCAGTTCATCTGGGCGAACTCGTTCGCACAGTAACTGTTTTTACATTCGTTTACAAATCACCTGACGCATGTGCTCTGACCAGCGGAGTTAAGTGAGCATTAATGTTAGTTAACTGCAGTTAATTTCTACTTGGTCTAATATTTTAGTTCTTGAACCCATGTTTGACCCAAGATTGTAGATGAAACGATTTAAACACAAGTCCCGTTGATATAAACTGTAGGATTTCTGCATACAACAGCATGACGCTTATGATGATCATGTATGCTAGCAGTTATGTTTTGAATCCTGTTCTCAGTTTCATAAATATTTGCACATTTTCAGCCTCACACCCTGTCGTTTTGTAGTATAGTTTAAACTACGGTTGATCCCAGCAGCAACAAGCGGAGTGTCTTGATAAGAAAAATTCCTACAAAAGTTTCGTTAATGACACTCAGTAATTTTTTAGATACAGGTAAACCGACAACTGTAGTGCGCTGCTTTACCGCAGAGAGTCCTCATTCAGTTTGGAGTGGGGATTTCACAACCAGTTATTTGAATAATTGTGAGGCCATGGCTTCTCAGGTCACATCTGCAAACCCTATTCAGAAGAACAAGCAACCGTTTCGTAGCCAACGGTCAGGTCATCACTTGGTCAGTTTGAGATATTTTCAGATATCCTCAACCTCTCTCCGAACCACTTAACTTAAAGCCAATTTCATACAAAAATGCCACCTTCAACCGGTGTTCTGTCAAGGCGATGTGATCCCCACTCAAAGCACATACCGTTTCTTTTGGTGCCTCAACGTCGACATTATTCCTCGTAGCTTCCATCAAACGAATATTGAACTCCTCAAGATATTGTGAACTATAGAGTTTGAAAATCCAAACGCCAAATCTAGTTTGTTAATGCTTATGTTAAAGCTTCTTGCGAATACCTGCAATCATAGTGTCGCTTTTGTTCAGGGTATGTGGCACCTCCTCATTCCGGTTCGGTTCACACTATACTGGGTCTCACAGGCTTTAGTTTGGATTTTTACCGCGGTTTCCGGTCTACTCAAGCTTCACCTGGGTTCTCCAAAATTAAAATTCACTACGCACAACGTCTAAAACTCGCCTCGCCATAATTCCGTTCAATACACTTTTGGAGGAGTACGTTAAATTCGAAAACGTACCATAGTTTATAGATCTTTGGAATAGCTATGTTTATGAATTGTCCGTAAAAAGTTGTGACTGTTGCTCCTCTGGTTACCGTCACTGTTTTGTTTGGTGATAGCCTCCACTTCAACCTTAACGCCACCCCGCATTTAAATTGCTTCATACTCTCATTCGCGGACACGACAGGATACTTTCGGGTTAGGCGGGTTTAAAAGTTCCTGTTTGATGATATTCTATTGAACTGGCTTGTGATCAAGGTATTCTCCCATATTTTGTTAATTCATACAAGAAAATAAAAATTCGGCCCGCAAAAATCTCGTCGACGTTTTGGCCAATAAACAGATAGGCTCACGTAATTATCGGATGCGTAAACATAAAAATATCGGGTAGAAATCAAACCACAAGTAGTCTCGTCTTGTTCAAAACTGTTGCGGTCAAGTGTATATGGCCTATTTTGTTCGTACTGTGTAACTCTAGTCGAAGAACCACACAGAGCAGAGTGTTCCTGCTTATCTGATTAGCATTACGGGTGATGATTACGAGTGAGAATGTTGATTACTTCAGATACCTTGTTACGATCAAGTGGAATTTGAATGCAATAGGACAGCGAGTGAAACTGACGTTTCGAAATATATATGTAAATATTAAGTAAGGACAATTACTCCTGAAAACTCTCTATCAATAGGATATTACAACTAAGAAATTCGTATTTGGCATTCATAATAAAAACAGTTCAGTGCTACTACATCTCTAACTTATTCACGCAAGCATACCATATACTACAAAAAGGGACAAACTCACAATGTTCACCAGCCGTCGTACTGAACTGAAGTCGGGTCACGTTCTTTTCCACCATGCGTAAAAACGATTGATCTACTTTTGTTTGTATTGTAGGAGAAGATGGGGATGTCGGAAATGTCTTTTCGTAGCCAAGTAAATCCAGAGGTTCCACTATCAAGTATCGCACCCGATAAGCCATTAGCTTGTTATCTTCATTCTCCAGCCTCAAGTCTCCATCAAACTTGGGGAGTGTTCGGGGACTAATCGGGGGCAACCACTGTGCTGTGATACATGGACGCACGGAATCACAAGCGACTGACAGCTTCAGCTGTCTTGGTGGACTGGCAATCAGGCTGGCTTCATTGACAAGCGAAGCTTGTTCGAGTCCAATGCCTCCCACAGATAACGATTTTGTTTGATATGGTTTGCAGCAGTATAAGAAAACTACGACAAAACCAACCGTTTTATACATTCCGACTGAAAAGAAAGCTGTCTATAATCACCATTGTCCTCATTCTCAAGTGGCCACCATTCGTCGTGCCTTAGGGAAGTTCATCACCTCACATTTAGTCACAGCATTCACTAGCGCTTTAAACCCCGTTTAAAGGACTTTACGATCAAACTTTCTGTAAATGAGATCAGATGTACTGGTCCAAACAGAAATAATTTGATCTGAACGACTGCACAGTGTTCCAGTTTGAAGTTTGGTTGTCTACATTGCCTGCTGCTTATGCGTTGTTGTTCCTGCAGCAGGCTGTTAAAACAGTCTGTGAATCGACGGCACCATATTTGTGTCATAGTTCAGTGAAATCCGATTGGCTGACATTGTCACGCGTTGCAGCACACACGCCAATCTTATCTGGTACGCACTGTCTCCAGGTAGCGTGTGGTCAAGTGCACCAAGTTTATGTCTGTTTCATCGTTCCCCATCGCAACCCACCTCCCTCCTCTATCTTAGACTCACCACCACCCTGCCATGCCCACTTTCCCTGACTGTTCCTATTTGGTGCAGATTGGAGTTGACGATAGGCCATGTCAATCAGCCCTAAGATTTAAGCCTTGCACCTCACCGTGGATTATCATTCTTTCTGGTCGATACGGTTTCCCACTATAGGTCCCTAATGGAACCTTCTGCCTCCATTTGTGGGATAGACAGTACGTCCAAGCGCTGATTCCGTTCTATCGGATGTCCTGAACTTGTCCACGAACGACTGGTATAAACTTCCATTTGATTACTATAACCAACCGAAATGTGTGAATTTGGACCAAATGTGTACCTCAGTTTACGACGCTAGATTGAAGTTTATTTGCTGGAACGTTGGCTCACATATGAATAAGCAGTATGGGTGAAATCACCATTGAACAGTTTGTCACAGCTTACTTAGATGTTGTGTAAATCATGGGAATAAAACTGACCACTGGTAGAAGTCATTGAAAATATTGAAATCTGCAAAGTATTTTCAGTGTTTTTCAGTTAGAACACTGGGATTATGTTATCAACTTCATCAGAACAAAAAGACGATATGTGATGTGAGATGCATAAATACTGGAGTACACAGCAGTTTGAAGACGAAAAATCATTGACTTGCGACTATTCCATTACAAGAGGTCAACAAGCTGAAATAAATGGGTTCATCCAAATCACTCTACACAATGTTACGCTATTGGAACTCGACAGTACTGGTACTTGACAAAGCTTTGCTGAGTCGAACTTACCAGCCAACTTTGTGTACATAGAACGGATAACAAAATCCACCGAGTTGTTATGATCTTCCTTACTAAATACTTGATTTGAACGTACCCATTTCTGCTCAAGATCTGTCTCCACTTGTTTGTGGTATTTAACTACATGTCTCAAGTTTCTGAATGATGACTTTAAGCGAAATTTTATACGTGCAAATAATATGGCTATGACCCATCCAAATAGGCGCAATAAAAACACGCTAGTTGAGAGGGTACATGAAGTCGTGTGTCATTGTAGAACTAAATTGCATGCAACACGATGTAAACGAGGGTGCATATTCTAACAACCCCTCCATCAAGACAGATATGTGTTACGGTATGTTAACATTTCTTCTGTTCTCATCGGTCACAAACGTAAAACATGCAGGTTATATCACCGTACAAATAAGAACAAACAATGACTGGACACGCTTCAAATGCATCAAGTATTATGTAATCAAGATGACGATAACCTGATAGCTCTGTCGTTTTTATGCGTACAACGTCGGCTGATCAGTTGGACTAGGCACCGTTTTGTAAAAAGGACAGTAGCCTTGGGTTTCGTTAATGAAGCAGCAACTTGAATGAGTTCAGAGGGTCAATTTCATGATCTATCATCACGAGGAGTTCGGCAATCGATGGCGTTGTCAGTTGTTTTAGCCATTTTGGGCTGCGTTTGGCCACTCTCTGTGATAATCGTGGATCTACTCTGCCCATGTGAAAGCCACTGCAAGTACAAATGAATTGTTATATAACACGGCAGACGGAACAGTTGGACGAACAACGTTCGCGGCCATGCAGAACTGATCCTCTAGGGGTTTGAATTAAGTACAGCTGCGCAGCCGCATATACTCGAGCTAGAGATGGCGCTATTTTTGTGCAAGGTGGCTTTGTCAAAATAGTCGTCTCTGAATGACAAAAACAAGGATGCATCTTTCGAAACTTCATTATAAGTTCATTGGTTTTGTTCACCGAACTAAGTGCCTCAGTAACTTTCTTTCAGAGTCTCTCGTTCCGTCTGCGATTTGTCGGAGACAAACACGTTTGGCTTTGTAAAACAGGGTTGTGGCTAAACCTTGTTTGTATGTTACTGAAGCAGAAATGGAAAACTAAAGCTATTGACCACCCATGTTGCTTTGCCATGAACCGAAAATTGTAACGTGTCATCCACACCACTTGTAATAAGCACGTCCAAAAACGCCAAACTACTGTTCGATTCAACACTGCGAGATAAAGTTAGGTAGAGGTGAATACTATTGAGGAAGTTGAAAAACGAACCAAACTGAGCGACATCAGTAACAATTAAAATATCATCGATACATTGTTTGTGCGCTAACATTTCGGCTGTTCAATCTGTGATTTGCTGCTCAGTCGTTTCTAAGAAAATGTCTGCTAATGTTGGACCTAACGAGCTACCCAAATTTAAGAGGATATTTCATTAAAGAGTGGGCATAGTGTTTCTGAACGCATAATACAGTGACCGATAAGAACAACGGATCATATAAATGAAAGCATATAGGCCATTTTAGTTAAGGTAGTTAGGTAGATGGTTTTGAGTAAAAGGCAGATCACTACGCCTATTCAGAGATCGGTAGCTGTTGTTCATTTCTTCCTAATGAGCACCATACCGATCAAAAACACCGCGCACACGAACTTTTTCTAGACGATTTATCTCATCTGAATCTGACAGATCTAGAAGTACTTCCTAACTTGAACCGACGCTCAGGATGGAAAAATACGATGAACTATAAAACGGACACTCAGAAAAACCTCCTCGCTTGTCCAAAAGATTTCGAAGACAGTGGTCTCTTTTGCCTCTCAGCTAAGTCACCGCCACTCAGATTAAGCCAAGCCTCACGTATCGTAGAACGGTTATTGGGAAGGTACAATGTTCATCGAAGAAAATTGATCAAATCTGGCTGTTTCTGTTTATAACCTGATTGTGCCTGCCCCACGGAAATACTGCCAACATTAGCTCGGAATGTGTGAATTAGGTTTCAACCATTGGCTTGTTGATAACCTTTAGACGGTGGATTTCAAGTGCATTTCAACAACTGGTTTGTGTGCGACTGCTACATTTGGAAAAACACTGCGCAAACTTAGGTTAGAACGTTTTCACAGCTACAAAACTCACTATAAAAGTACGTAGCCGTTATACTTCAACTGGACAACGTAACAACACCAACGTGACAAACAACAAAGGCGCGGCCTAGTTTCGTGAGGTCCAGGGGCTAGAAAGACCAACGTCTAGTCCCAATAATAACACAACGAAAAAATTAGGTACCCTCGGTCCGATAATCATACAGACTTGCCCAAGCCGAGAGTTCACGAGCCGAATAAGTGAATGTTGCGGAAAGATACTATAGTAATGGAACCCCTAGTACCAGAAAATCATTTACTGGGAGTATGTCCACGTTCATTGTTGAAGTTTCAAGATAAAAGGGGATAAATGTATTTTCTTAGCCCTTCGTGGATAAACTTTGTCGCGTATGTCCTCCAGGTTTTTTTGGAGGTAACTGTTCATAACTCTGAGAAATCTATTCATCGCTCTAGAACACAAATTAATGAAACTAGAACCAAAATGTGATGTCGTTATAATTTTGTCGCGGTGTGCAAATACTTATCACTGTCCAATACAGCCTTGCATTTGTCAACAGAGGTCAGAATATAATATGACTTCACAGTATGGGTCTCAGTAGAGACGTGTGTGGAACAACCTACTGTTAGTAACCTGATTATGGTAAAAAGTGATCACATTTCTAAGTATTTCCACGTTATCACTAGGTTGAACTATCCGGAAACTGATGTATGGGCAAAATAACATGCACTGTGTGGCACTGACAGTAAGTACAGTCAGCCGGTATTTGATAATCAACCATTTGTTGTTGACCCGGAACAGTTCTGGTTCAGTGATTTAAGTTTTTCTAACTGGTATTCCGCCAGCCCTCATTATCGATCCAAGTGACAAACCCCACCATAATCCTCACTCACATGACGTACACTTCAATGAAATACATGCAAACCAAAGTCGCCGGTAAAACCACTAAGCAGACCCGATAACCTGTTGTAGGTGGATCATACTGAAGCACGAGGTAAACAACTTTTCATTACAACAGCGCATCTTGTGAACAGCGTGAAAAAGCAGGTAACCTGATGGCACCGTTTTGGCAGCACGTGAAGATTAATGTTTCAACCTACCAGCAAACCTCGTAAATGTTCATTACTCACTGTTGACTGTCAGTTCGACTGTGGCTTTGACGTTTCAACCCTGCTGACAATTAAAATTGCATGTTAAACATCTATTAAGTCGACTCATGTTGTACCGCGTTAGTCTTCGTCAGTTAGCTGGTCCATTCATGATGTATGCGCGATCAACGAAATTACACCCGATAAGTCCGCTCAACTGCTAGATGCTGTTGCAACAACGCAAAACTTACCCATTAAACGGACTATCCGCAAAGGACATAGGAATCACACACTATGATAAAGTTTCAATCAAGAGAGTTGTGTTAAGACCATCTGGCGCCGACTCTCAGGCAAGTACAAAGTAATTAAAAACCGGGTGTGGCGAACATCATCGTTAGCGGAAAAAACAACAAAAGTACAGCCTGAAACTTTTGAAAATTGTTTTACTGAACATTAACATTAGCAATGTTTCTTCGTAGTCATGTGACTCTGTGGTTCAGGGATTCCAATCTTGTTCAATGATCCACAGAAATGTGAGATAGTAGAATGTTAAGGTACGGACAAAAGGCCTTAGGATAGTAAAAGCAAGTGGTTGTAGCCATTCAAAGATTAACAACCTCTGTGAGAAGTTTAACGATTGAATTTCAGGAATTCACACTTAACGGTCATCAGAGTGAACTTCACGACACTAGACTCCATTTCATTTTAGTTACGTAGATTTAACAACAGCATACGCATCTGTTGTAAACCATCGAAGTGATACGACAGTTCGTTCTCGATAAGGTGGTGCGCTTAACAGAAATCGAACTCTCCTTCTTGTAATAATTAACACGGAAATCTCGGTCCCGAAAATACCACAATTGTCCCATGATTTGCTCTCAAGACAAGCCAAACTCCGCGTGTAAAATATAGCCCTGTTTCGCCCCAAAACGTATGCGACAAAGACGGAAAATACAAAGTACTTATATGGTGCGTAGTGGTCGAAAACATTCCCGAATCATAAAAAAGAAACAGTTGCCGAAAAAATAGTTAGGGTCACTAATGAGCATTGCGGAATAAAAGATCGGACAGGCAAAATATTAACAAAGGTCACACTTCGAGCACTCTGAACAGCTCCGCTAATTACGATTGAATCAATCGTTTTTTCTCGAGGACGGAGGCGGTTTTGGACTTAAAAAATGAACGCCATAACAGCATCAATATAGAAATTAGGTAAAATATTTTGTAATCTAATGAAGAGTTCTGGTATTAATATAACTTGAGGTCATAACGGAAAAATGTGCATACGTTAGGTAGTGTTTATTTTTCTAAACGCGCCACTTTACTAAAGCTCTGGAAACAGTCTTCATACAGGGCTGATGGTGATACCAAATTTTGACTGAAAGTTGACCGCGCCAAGTGGTGAGAATCGTTTATCGTCAGAACTAGATCGGATCTACTAGTAAATCAGAGTTAAAGTTCTCGTGATTCCCACAAAATATGTTAGATAACTACTCATCTGGACAACCACTCTGATTTAATCAGCATGGAATATGTCTAAAATATTTCATTTTAAAAAAGAAAATGGTGGAATTTGCGTTAAAAATTCGAACACGAACTAAGTACTGTAGGTTATGTAAAAATCTGCTTTCCAGATTTTAAAACAGTTTACTTGCCACAAAGTCAGGTGGTCAGTAAACGAAAAGTGGTCGTTTAGGTTGCACAGGTCTAGCACTTTAAAAGCCTGATCAGCTTGTTGAAGCAAAATGCATTCACCCATAAAAAAAAATCATTTCCGTTATTGCACTCGTACAATGAGAGGTCACAGAAGCGATTAAAACACGTTTTTGGCCAAATTCTCCCGGCGGACTGTTTACACCCTACTTATGAAAAGGTAGATGACTCGACGTTAGTGAACACGATTGTCCAGTAAGCCCTAAAAGTAGCTACAACATTTGTTTTTATATATCCTAAATGAGAGCCTTAGTAATAATTCACCAAAGTTGTAACCATCTGGTTTGAAGAGCACAAAATTTGTTTATTTGTTCACTGAGTGTGTTGTAGTAACATCGTCAATAAGTGAGTTCAAGAGTATATTTAAAACGCACATTCATAGAGCATGACCGTTGAAATTGTTACCATAAAATTAAGGATCACTTAGTCCACCAGTATCAAAGTTAGTGTGTTGTTGGTTACTACACGCTATACTAGGCATTTGTTATTCATGGTAGGTTGTTACAGTGTCTCTTTTTCCAAATTTCTCTAACTTTTCATCATCCGCAACCTTAGGTTTTGTGCCATTCTAAAGATGTAGATATCTACGAATTCCCCTTTCTTTGTAAACTGATCAACGCAGATTCGGATGTACATGACTATTATCAACATACTGCAATCCACACAGTCGTTTTACAGATCATATTACCTTGCAAATAGAGCTCATGGTGTTCTCAAAGTAGATTTAACTAATAAACAAAAAACGTTCAGACGCTCAGGAGACGTTGGAAATCTGAGGTGATACACTGATACTTTCCAACCACGACAACGAGCGGAAACCCATAAAAGTGGGTTGTCACGAGAATCGATTGTTATTAGGATACTTGACGGATAAGTGAAAGCTTTTAAAGACAATTTCATTCTAGTGAAGTCGAGGAGAATCTAGTTTTACTAGTATTTGCAACTGCCACATATGACCAGGAAATTCTCCCGAATTTACACATGTGATAAAGGACAGTTAAAGGGTTTAATTGAACACTTTCCCAGATTGCTCTCTAAGCTTACTGACACTGGTCTGTTCAGCCGATTGGGAGCAATGCACTTTGATACGATATATCAACTCTTGGATCATTCTGTTGATCATCTGTGATAATAGATAAACGGAATATAGCGTTTATCCGAAATCTAGAGCGTTCCCATGTTCAGTCCTGGGACCAGATATTTCTAAGTAGCATATTGTAAGGACAACTTGATAAAGTAAGGTTTCTACCAAATTTCTGAGTGAATGGCTTACAAAATGTGATGATGCGCTATACGTGACCTGATGTTAAGTGGAATAGACTTATCTGGTTAGGCAAACTGAAGTTCACTTGTTTGGACAGAAATGTTCAGCCACCTCAGACTTTTTCACAGTTATACCCGTCAGATACTGCGGCTGTGACTTCTAAGTAGTCTTGGCTGTACTGTAGCATTTAACCAAGTGGTGGGCCGATCGTGTCTGGCTGACTGAACACTGAGGACAGTACTGATGAATGACCATTTACCATCACCATCTACGTTTCCTGGTCGTGGTATGAGAATGAAGGGTTTTTCTACTCTGTGTAAAGCGATAACCATAAACAGCTACAAGTTTGCTCGCAGCTATCACATTATCATCAACTTTCCAGTGACTCCCATTCGAAAAAAGCATTATACTGGATTAATAAAGCTTATTAGTGAGTGTCGATCCGCACAAGACCCGAGGTAACAATTTCGACTGCGTTTCCGTGAGGCAACACTGTTAACCACCTCACAATAGGCATGAGCAAATTACCACATGAAAACGTTTAGTCACACTCGCTCGTGAGTAATACTCTGGTTAGTCGATCGCCTGGAGGGGAGACACGGTGACTGTTTTGTCAACTCCAATCGACAACCCTATAACTGGGACTTCTTCCTTAATTTTGACAAGAGCGAAACTCGAGTATGGTGAGAGAGTCTACTGCAATCGGATACTGTACGACAGCTTCTTGTTTATTGTTCTGTATATTTTGGTTGCGGTCGAGTTTGAACGTAGACAGGAAGGTCTTCTCCCGTTTTATTTAACTGCTGGCCAAGGTCAGAGACAAAACCGGATTGCAGAGCTTTCAGTCGCCGTCATAAGATTTTACCTTTATGATGGAAGTTGCTTCTAGGTCTTGGGAGTGTGGCTAAACCAAACTCTAAAGCTTGTCAGGCAGCAGAGAAAAATATGGCGCTTCAGGTCCGAACGAGAATGCACACTACTGAGGAGCTTTGATGAGAGCAAAACTCGAGTCTAATGCTTTTTCTCAAAGCGGACTATCCGAAAAGTTTATGTGAACGCAAAGACTATCATTAGAATGATGGTTGTGAGTGCCGACTATAATACGGCTGTCTGACAAACGATTGGCTGCTGTAAAAACTATGAAGGTGATCCCTGTAGAATAGGGTGTAGCGCTTGCAATTGTCTGACACATTTTGTAATTTCTTTCTCTAAATATTTGTGTACACTCCTTCGTTAACATGATCTGCACCTTTGTTTGAAAGCATACACATCATTTTGACTTTACTAGTCACCGCGGGTTCCTACACATTGTCTTCCGCCTCTCATATTCAGCCGAACTGTTAGCTTAGAAATAAATTATCGATTAGGATATTTCAAATCCAGCCTTCTTATGATCAGCGTTACGTCCTCCATCGTTCAACTCATTTCTCCGAAGTCGTCCGAATAAATTTCTCAACTGTCTCTTTCCTTTATGGAGATGTCTTCACCCCGATGGTACTGGCCTTCGTCCTGAATCGTTCCATCTGACCAATAAAGAGTTTCCTTTATTTGTGCATAAATCTTTGGGTCTGTTTTTATCGTTATAGTTTTTCCAATGTTGTCACGTTTTTAACTGACTGTTGTTTGGTTGGTCAAGCTCCTCAAGCTGTGATGTAACAGACTCCTATCCCGTCAAACCAGGTTCTGTTTAGAGATGATGGTTGATATATGCGGCTGTGTGTTGTGAGGATTTTACACCACTCATTTTAGATGAACTATTAAGAAAGCCATTCAAAGTCGTTTGCGACAAGGTTAGTTTATTTGTTCACTTCTGTTCAAGCCACCAACACTTGTTTCAGATAGGTTGTGAGGTGGATACACGTGCTGTCTCTTATTAATTGCTCATTCGGAATATAAACCAACAAAATTGTGATGTACGTAATAATAACGGTAACAGACTAGACCCAAGTGTGCACACATTAGTAGGGACTGACTCTCTGGAAGACAGTAAGTTGCGGTTTTGATTAAGCAACACCAGTCTGAACAAACTGCTAGGATCAAGCATCCCTCGAATCAGTCACTTTGAGGTATACTTAGCCATCCATTGTTACAAGCGTTTTACCGAAAATATCAGCATCACAAACACGGTTGAAGTGACAGATATCTTGGGTGGCGGAAAAATCATGTGAATATTGTATTCAGGTACAGAGACATACATCTCAGTTAGAAGAATCACATGCCCAGTGTATATTATCCAGATATCAGTAAAGAACGATCAGTGTTTGCACTTTCAAACGTAGCAGTTCGAAAGGGAGCCGTAAATTTTCAACACCAGGTCCAGGCGAGGTAACGTAGATCAATTGTCCCTGCCCACGTTTTATCTAATAAAGTACAAGACCAAAATTGTTTTCAAGGGTTATTCCAATTTTGCGCATAACAGACAAATCAAACCTGTTCACATAAGGTAGGAACTTCTTTAAAAACAGCCACTGTTGATGAAGTCGTCTCATACCATAAATTTGGTTGTATAACCTATCCTTAGCCTTCAAGTGAGATGTTCAAGACTGTCAACTGCTGTCGTGCACTTTGCTGTTTGCTATTTGGTTAAACGCGAATGTGATACTCACATTTCAAGGAAGGTTTTTATTTTAGCTCATTCCTGTTTGCACAAAGGAGTGACTAATTTGGAGGATCATTATGGTCAGAGTTCACTCGGGGCAAGTATACAAAATGTAAAATTTCTAGAAATGACTACTCTCGATTTATAAGACTCAACCTGGTCTATAGCTAAGTAAACTGAGGTTGGGGACACTGAAAATGGGGTGATTTTGGTCATTTGACTATTTTTCATGTGTGCAATCGTTTGTGCCAATTTAGATGGATTCCGCCCAGTTCCGCGCCGTTCATCAAATTGCGAAGTCGAGAATACTATCGATTATAAAGACAGTTTACAAAGGACGATACAATACATCTCGTTTCGAGTGTGAAATACTTGGCAATTACAACCATAGACTATTTCCCGCTGACTAATAAAGAGTGAGGTAGAGCAGAATATAACAAAACACCAAATTAGGTCGAAACCAGTAGGCGATGAAAAAGCCTCAAACCACAGCTGGACATACAGTCAGGTATTAATAGGAATAAAGAATTTACTCTAAATGATAGATAAAACTAAGTAAAATGTTGATGGTCATTTACAAACATCAACGAACCTCAAAAAGAAAAATGTTACAAAAAACTCTGGCAACTGATGAAAGTACTATGATTATAATCTGCCAATTGGGCTTATATAACTGAATAATCGCCTATCAAGCGCCGCAGAACTTCATTTGAATTGAGTTTAACTGAAGAATTGATGGTGGTTTTTTTATCAATGAACACACAAAGAAGCGGGTGCTCCTTATCGCCACGGCAAATGGTCCATCAACCAACAAAATTATGCAGAGTGTAGTGTACAAAGCTAATACTATCATGCAGTGTACTTACGTTATCAAACCCAGTTGTTTATCCACAAACGCTCCCAATGTTTATGCAAACCTTACTGTCATAACCTCCAAGATGGTAACACCTGTTGTTTGACTGTTTCGTCTTTTGTTTATACTACTGTTGGTAGACAGGTGAAGTTGATCGCAGATGCTACGACCAGTTTGCCCAAGGAATCTAAGTCTGACTATGACACTATTAGAAGATTTGAATCCCAAACAGAAAGAACATCACAATTTACATATGGGTAGTCTGGCATTTCCTTTGCGCAATACTAAACACCACTCCGACCTATTTGTATATGGGACGAGCCTGCTGGTCATTGCGTCAGTGATGGTCAACTGTGAACTGTGGGCCCAGTATTTTTATCCAGAAGGGACTGGTTGGACGACTGTGACGGCAGTAATGGACAACGCTCAAACCGTGATACATATAAGGCCAAAACATGCCGTCCCGTTCAGACACTAAAACTAAGACGAGAATAAGTAAGCGAACATCCACGCAGCCCTCAAAGTGTGAGCAGACGTACAAAGCCATATCAAAATATACACTCAAACACAACTTTATCCACAAATTTCAGGCACTGTGATGGCAACCGAAGTTGGGTAGAGATGTGTGTGCACAAAACTGACAGCTTATGCTGTACATTGTTTATTATCATGATGGCGGTGTGCTAATATGGATTCAACTGTCCAACTGTGTTGACTCCATTTAAAACCGTAGCGCGTAAAACGAATCATTTTCGGTGCCTTCCGTTGTCTCCTACAGTATGGATACCAGTATGGAGTGTCTGAAGAAAGCTGTCCTGCCAGCTAGGAGGAGTCACATAGTGCTTGGAGAGATATATATACACCAGACCCACCTAGATTACCATCGGAAACATGAGAATCCAGTTAAACCGTCCTTAGAACACACGTCTTCCCCGTTGTCGGTTGCTTTAATTTGATCATCTTCATGAAGCTGCAATACCTCTCGAAACGCACTGCCCACGAACTTACAGTTTCATATCCAAAGGATGACGCAATTTCATTGAATTTTCAATGTATTCTATTTGCTACCTTTCGACAGCTTGCTCGGCTGCGACTGGCCACAATCCCTAATGGACCAAGTTAAAAGCGCACCGAAAGCTGGATATATTTTGACGTCAATAGACCTTGAGTAAACGGGTGCAGCAGGGGTACATGTATCTTATCAACAGAGTGTGGTTGCATAGTAGCCGGCAAGTTTAGGGTGGTAATTATTTCTTATGGACACCGCAGCCGTTTTAGTGAGTGCGTCAAAGATCCAGATTCCATTTCTAAATTCAAATGGATACGTGAGTGATTTGTTCTTGATGAACTGACAGTGACAGTCCGACTGAAATCTGTAGAAATCTCAGAGGTGTGTTGTTAACATTCGCCTCATCTGTGATTGTGTTTGTGATACGTGAATTCTCATATTTAATTCAAGGTTGCTTGCGCTCAGAATGCACCATAGGATCCAGGAGTACAAATAGAATATCGATATCATCAGTCCCTCTATGTTCAAAACAGTTGAAGGTATATGTTGCATTAGTAAAAACAATAGCAACCATGTTTTACCAGAAGAAAATCAGACATACAGAAGATACGATAGAGACAGTAGAACCTATAGAATTTTCCGTAAAACGTTTTATAAAAAATTCGACAGATGGGCAAGCTCTGAGTTACATGCTCTACTCAATCGAAAACTGAGTTAAACATAATGAAAACCTCCCTCTATCAGAAGAGACTGTTATCAACAGACCACTGTCCTTCAAGTTTCATATAACCCAGACACAAACGGCCATAAAGGGAGACGATGGTTGGGACAATATAAATGAGTAGGCGAGTACTACATTCAACCACTGCTTGAAATTCAACAACTCGCTCGAGCCACGAGAGAAATCAGTTACCGAACAGGTAAAGATAGATTGATGTTAATCTATACTTATTTCATTTTGGATGTCACATTGCCTTCAACAACGACGACTGGAGTGAATTAATGAACCTAACCCTCTCTTGAAGTGCATGTCACTCAAAGGGCCAATTAGTATGAGCACCACCTGTTAGTCTGTGACTAACCTGGATTAGGATAAAATTTATAATTATTAAGGCGGTAGTGTAACTGAATAAGAGGTGATTGCCCCAAAGGTACTTCAAGACGCACCTCTAATTCTGAGACTTCACGTTCCTTTCCACATTGAACTGTAAGTTAACCAGAAGACGAGAAAAGAAGTCAACAAGACCAAGAAGTCAACTCAACCCGATCAAACCTAAGACTGAATTCCCGAAGAATCCGGAGCGGTAATTGCATAATTTTTCCTTTTTGCTAATGGATAAACTTGCTCTTGAGATTTTATTACTAGGACCAAACTTCTGCTGTCTTAGATGTAAACTTAGACAGCTGGATTCTGAAAGTCAGTTTGGAAACCTTTGTGACCAACTGATTAATATGAGACTAACGTCAGCTCTTAATGTGGAGTTGTTCAAAGCAACCTCAGTTAAGTCGTGTTACCAATAACTGACCCGAAAACCTTAAGTAAAGCCCACTCATTCGACACTACCTAAACTCACTGGAATCCTCAAGGTGAAATTAGGACATCATACTATCCAGACCTGACAAAGGGGCTGGAATCGTCATTCTAGATAAAGCTGATTATTTAGCTCAAATAAATGCGCTACTGGCAGATAAAACCGAATTCGCTTGTGTCAAGGATGAAAAGGACAAAACAGTGGACACTGGAAAAGCATTAACAAAAACAATGAGGTGCATGAAACAACAAGGACTAGTTGGTTCAACCATCTTCGAAAGCATTGGACTAATAGGCAATGCAGTTCCTTGGCTTTTTGCGTTATCCAAAGTACACGGAAACGAAGTGCCGCCACGGCCGATTCTAGATGTGTGTAATTCGCCGTATCATGCAACGGCAAAATGGCTAACTGAGCTGTTAGAGCCAGCTGGGGGAAAAACCAGCGATTTATAGTCTCACAGACTTTTGAATTTGTCGAAACGTTAAAGCGACTGACTTCAAAGGGACTGCATTAATTCTCACAAGACGTTACGTTTCTCTTCCCAAATATTCTACTAAGTGAGGCGATTGAATTTCCTGATCGGTGTACAAAGAGAAATAACATAAACGTGGACATACCAGTTGATGAGCTAAAGCAGCTTTTGTATCAGTGCGCTTACAACGTCCAGTTAAGGTTTTTCTGGCGAACCCATATAAATGTTTGCTAAGTAATTCTTATCATGACTAAACCGAGCATATTCACGGTACATGTACTGTAAGTTGTTTTGAAAATAAGACCTAAGTTAAGGGAACTCTGAATATTGAGTCTAAGGGATAGCGAATTATTTAGGAAACAGCCAAGTTCCTTGGAGCAAGTGAGAAGTTGTCCACAATATTCATCCAATATCCATCCAATGGTAACGACAATTGTCTTTAACATCCGTTATCTTTATTGAAGCACTTCGGTAAGTTTGTCAACTCATGTTTGGTATGTTACTGACAGGTGAATTTGTTGAAGCAAGTTTGGTTTGTTTACGGAAAGCAGATCCCAAATTTGTATATTTTTGTCTGTGCTATGTGCAGTAAACGATCATGATGAATTTTGCACCACAACCACAAACAGAATGTCTCACCTCCTTTTTTCTATAACCATCCTTGCTTATTTATTGAAACATTCTTACCTGATGTTGTTTGACAAGCTCTCACTTTAAACCGCGCTCGATTTTTTCAATAAGCTCATTTCCTGTTGACTAGTGCCTATTTGCGGACTGGATAATTTGTGTATCCGGTTGATCAATATTCAGGGTGAGAGGGCACTTTTATTGTAATTTCTCTAACGGTAGCGTATAAATTCTTATCTTTCTGATCGACTTTTTCGACGCCTTTTGAACTTCAGAGATAGTCTTATTAACTCAAACGTCAGATTAAGTGTTATTGAAACTGTCCTTCACGCGTTACTGAGTGAATTATTCTAAATCACCGAGTGCGATTTAAAAACAGTAATATTACTGTTGATAGTAATAATATCGGCATTATCCTTATAACTGGTACAAACAGTGAACCACATGGACGGGTTTTGTAAAAGTATGTGAGAGAAGGACTTGATTCTTAGACCTTCCTGCCTCAGTGTTGAATGAAAAATAAATTTGTTGAACGCACTGGAAAAATAAAGAAAACCTATTTTGGATTCAAAAAACAATTTGGATTTGAAGAAAACACTGATGATTGGGATACCAACTTTGGACATTTAAACACACATGGAACAGTAGAACGGGGTAAACAGACACCGGAACATACGAAAAGAGTAAACAGAACATAAAAGAACATTTGGCTCGACACACGCTTGCTAGCCTGTGAGAGTGTGTTGGAAGGTGGTACAACCAACTGCTATTCGCACAAATGCAAAGTGTTAGACATTTTCACCAATTCAAACGTGATTACAGATTTGGAGATTACGTGTGAGAGTAAGCCCAACCGGAGGCATTTTCAGTGTACCCAGCTGACAACACATTCGAGGTTTGAGCGTGAAAAATTAGCCTCTTGTCTCCGTTCTTGGTTAATCGGTTGATGGTTATGGCTTGGTGAGCAGAAGTGTGGGTACTTCTGCCGGCCAGAGTTAAATGTCCTCTCAGGTGTCGCTAATAGACGAAGAACGGGGTAAGAGTTCACTTCCATCCAGATGAATGTTCCAGTACCCCAATCTAAACTCCTCATTCTGAACGAAGTCTGGTAAAGGTACTGATAGCAAGAATATTTGTTTTTCTCAATATGAGTGTTACAGTGAACTGTAAAATCCACAGTACACTTCAGTGTGAAATCGTTCAAAGATTCTCCCAAACCGATTCGGTACCACTTCTGGGTTTTGCTTAGGTTTCACGGATCGCAAGAAAATCTTAATCAACTCGCAAAAGTGCTTCTATCAGTTGTAGGTTTGGAAGTAATAAGCTTGCAATCTGCCAGATATTTATCAATAAATTGTAACGACCGGTGCTCATTACTTTGCACTTTGGTGCGTTGAATTGTAAAGGATTGCATATGAATCACTGCGTAATCAAAGTTAAGTTGCTTCGGTGTACATTAATATCCATCAATACTTGTATACTTTGCTTTGTTCATACATCACAGACCCAGAGTGGTAATAGTGAGTCACTAGTGATAAACATTCCGACGAAAATATCGCATAACAAATGAACACCACTGACATCTGATTACATCTATTACCCTCCGTTAGAATTTCTAAGACAGTTCCTTCTTTAGAAACACTGGCTTCAAGTTTTGCCTATTTTAGCGATTGACAGTAAAACATGTCTATGCTGAGACCGGAAGATCGACTCTCTTCCACGCATTTATGGGACGATTGTGTACACATATGGGTTCCTGATATCAAATTAGACACGTTCGGGCCGTCACAGTTAAACTGACAGCCACATTCGTTTGCCAATAGTGCATAGACTGTCGGACACAGTGAGTGTCCTTTTAATCCCAACAAATGAATATATGGATTCGAATGTTGGCATTACATGTGGGTTGTGTTCACTTCAGAGTTGGCCTTACTTGGTGAGCCACGGGAGAATATAATGAATATCAGGAAGAAACGTGATCAGTCCAAGAAGAATGTTAGCAGTGCTTCGGCTTAAAGATGATCATATTTATCCGACAAAATACCTCTGCCATCCTGTGTTCAATCGGTCAGATGATTGTGGGAATATTGTCCTTTAATTGTAGTGAGCGGCCTTTACAATACATTTTGTTTTTAACTACTTTTATTATATAAGTAGTCTCACTGTCATGATGGCGTTCGTCAGCAGCGAATTTCATGAAGCCTTAGTCGAAATTTCAATCGCTTGTAAGGCAAAGATATGTACTACTGGCTCATGTCTTGTTTTCGAAAAGGTCGACTGAAAAGTTCGTCCGGATGTGGGAGCTGTTCTCAGATATTCAACTTTAGGTGAACCAAATCCGCAACCACTCATCACAAATTGACTACTGTCATCTTCGCCCATTAACCCGATATATCAACCACATGGGGGTGCCCAGCCGTTATAAACGCCTAAGTCAAATGTCGGAATAAACAAAACAAACACTATAAGCATAGCAGCAGAGTACCTCAGTGGTAGTTTCTTAACGTTGTCTCCATCCTTCCAAGTGAATAAAAAAACAGGTGGTAATGTTCACGGGTTGCGTCAGCATCCCGTCTTTGAGACTGCTGAACTTCACCGGGCCAGTTTGTACAACTCTGATTTTTAACCTTGGATTCTCAGTTGTATCACTGAGCGTAGACTGTTCGAGCGAGTGTGCCTCGGTAGTGTTCAGACCTTAAAACTACAAACTAGGACTTCATGAAGGCTGCATTTCTTGGATACTTTGAGTGTTATACAAGTAAGAAAAAACGTGGCTGCCATTGTGGGAGCAACGGCGGCGGACGACCTTAAGTTCAGTTATATCCAGCTCTAGGAAACACTGAACTAAACTTCATCGGACCATAGAAGTAATTCCACATAATTTCTTTGGTCTGAGCAATAAATGTATCCGATGACGCCCCATGACTTACAAGACAATTAAAAGTGGTGCCGTGCGCCTTTCGTAAGAAACCACCCCCTTCGAATCTGACGAGGACTAGACCGCCAAGTACTCCAGTTTCATCAATGACAGTGCGATCTAGGTGCATGTGCACAACCTACTATCCAAATCCTAACAGACTGGAACCGTGAAAGATTAGAACGTCAAACCCCGCACGGAGACCGGATTACATCGTATCAACGCATTCACATACAAAATGACAGTCACTGCAGGATTGTTAACCAGTTTTCAAGTCAATTTCGTTGAGATTGAGCGTTATCCATCCGATCTCCTACCTGTCAATCTCTGTCTTTCAAGAAAAATAAAAAGCATTTGGGAAAATACGGTCCGGCGTAAGGAAGTGTTTCGGAAACTGTTCTATTTAAATCGTACATGCTCAGTGAACCCAGTTTTCAGAAATGTTTTGGAGACTTACTTTGTTATCTGCGACAAATATATTCAAAATAGGAGAATCTACGTCTGAATGCAACCAAAAGATGATTAATAAGAGAAACTTTTGACAGTTGTATAAACTGTTAAGCAGGAAACGTCGTGAAATTTTCCTCGCTGTTCTTGTTATATCCAAACGGCAGCTACTTAGTGTTTCATGCACGTTTTTAGCCGGTTATGCCTAACAAAATCGGGTGCCTTATGTAAAGTCTAGGATGATTTTGTTTATCAGATAGGTAACATGAATGCGAACAGCTCTTATTATCAAAATACCCCCATTTCGTCATATTTTCCTGTGATTATTTTGTTCGAACACGCAACAACACTGTATTCTGTCACAACACATGGGGCTCGCAGAAACTACCAGCCAAAAGGTAGGATGGTAATGAAACTAACAACTATTTCATTACACTAATGCAGAGTTCTTGTTTACATCTACCAAGGAACTACCAAGAAAGTCTATTATTTATTGGTTTCTGCTTCCTGAATGCAAAATTCCGTTTGATGTTTAGCCTTCTTGTTTGAATGCGTCAAGTAAAAGTTGCAGATTAGTAGTGTGAGCTTTTGATTGTTGTGTTTTATTCATCAGACAGAAGTTGTTTTGCGACGGAAAAGTAACAGTTCGATTAAACGCTTATGTTCGTATACTAGGGTATTGATTAAGGTCACACACACGTGGGACAAGAACAGTCCTAGTTAAACCAGACAAAGATCCAACGATCAATATATTTACAGATTAAGCTAGTAATAAACCTTCCTTCTTATTTTTTACTTTCGATGCTAAAACCATTTGGGGCTCCATTGGAGCTAAGAAGTTGCATTAGCACAGTCATTTGCACCCTTCCACATGGCTGATTTCTAATTAACATATTTACGCCATACCGACAGGTCGTACTAAGCTTGTCTCATTGGTACCTGATGTTCTGACCACTTTTATAAACTGTGTACCTGACGGCTCACGGCTATTTTGCATTTGAGAGAGACTGTTGGCCCACTGCAATCAACGAAGCTATCCAACTGTTCGCCGTGGAGTAATTTCGCCTTAGCACTGCTCTCGCAATTGAAAAAAAAATTAAAGTTGATGTTAATTCATGTATGGCATGACCAGGAAACAGATACTGTAACAAAGGATCGATAATCTGACGATCATGCGCTTGTTGTCTTAGTTAAGCGCATATAAACACTTAGACAGTATATGGGCAAGGTGGTTTCAAGTATCTAACTTATATGCGCATTGCATATACCGTACAGAGTTTTAGACTTAACTGCTGAGGGTTTGAGTAAAAATGACTAACTCATTCTTTTCTATAGATCAAACAGAAGTTCGTAAGTAAACCGATTAATGGTCAGTCTGCATTGCAAGAGTGCTCATATCGTCAAAGATTCTTTTATTTGGATCTCTACGCGTGTATCTTTCCCACACAGCTTCCTCATAATTGCTTATGATTTAACATCTGCCTAGCCACCTTGCAATATTCTATCGACCTCCGAATGTTTCGTTTTTGTCACTCAGCGTGCCAGACTGTGTGGAATCATTTCGTGTTGGCCGAATTAATGTCCTTTATGCACCAAGTCGACACAGAATTGGAGTTAGAGTGGCCGGGCTGTATTAAGTATAGATCGCATAAACAACGGTAATCGAGGTGCTGGCAGCAACTACAAAATGTTTTATCCATTTTAGTCTGGTAAATTCTCTGCTGCTTTACATCTGTAGAGGCACAAAGTAGAAGGAGTGCGAAACATCCCCACTAACGTTGCGCATGCCTAATCCGAACAGGATAAAAATCACATATTTTCCGTAATCGATGACGGCATTTATCAGTCAGTTCATACTTTTAAGGATGCAGGAGCTGAAACTAATTTGACTTGGTGATTAGAAAATCCGATGACAATTTTTTATTGTTATCATTTCCAAGCAGTCGGTACGAAAATCGTCAGACAAATTTAGTCGATGCCACTTAACAGGCGAAAGTTAACTGCGAACTTGTTTGGTCAGAACGAAATAAATGAATCTTTGGGTCGTTCTCTGAACTAGAAGAATCATAGCGATTTTAGTATGGATGCTAGCAGTGCATATCTCTGAAAATAGTCGAGCCTAGGTTGCCAGTGTTCAGTACGGTTGTTCGTGGATCTTGTCACGTTGAGGCTTGTTGGATCTTAATGGTGGAATACTTTAACTGGTTTGAAGAAAACTGTTATCATGCCCACCGCCAGATCTAACAGCCGTATCAGACGTGGTTTAACCTAACTCATCCAACAATACCACGGAACACGCAAGTTAATTACAGTTTACAGTGAATAACAAAATTGACCGAAAGTGTGTGAACGCTTTGAGAACTATCCTCACCACAACTTCTAGTCCTGTTCCCCCCAAATTAAATGATTAGCGTTAGAAATACGCGACCGACTGATGCAAAACATTCTCTAGACTAAATAAAAAACCTTAAGTTTTACAATGTATGGTCGCATTTGAGGGGGAAAATAACCAACATTCTTCTTTTTTTAAGACACGAGTGTCAGTGTTAAACAGCCGTATAGAATGCAGTCCCAAACTAGTATTTTAATCTTGTTTCAGCCAGTAGTTATTAGTTTGACCTATTAACCTTTGTTATTTCGGCCACTTTTCCGTGTTTGAGTCTCACCCTAACAAAAAACCTAAAGTTATCTCACCCTTGTCGATCTTAACTTCATTCCAGTGCACTCAGTCTGTTCCAAAGTTAAATAATCGTGACGATCACTACCCAGCTGTAGACAAACTTACTGAGCACGAGGTCTTACTGACACGCGTTTGTCAATATCCAATGCAGACTAACCAAAACGTTGTGTTATATGCTCGCGCTTCTGTCCAGCAACTCAACGAGCATAATCCTCATTTCACGAAAACCAAAAGAATACCAAGTGCTGTAAAAAAAAAAAAGTGTCACTGAATACAATACCAGAGACAGCGTTGACCGTGCATCAAAAAAAGCTTATCATTAGATAACTACTATCAGAAAAACGGTTAATCTCTACCAGGAAACTTGTACGCATACCACTGACTAGTATGATGACAATCAACCACATTGTGTACTACTAAGTGCAAACAGACCCTTAATCTGGTGTTGGACTTTATTCGCCACCTTGCACGTGATGGCCGTGACTTTGTTTTTCATGTTGAACTGTGGTGTACCACGAAGAATCAAAACAGTACTGCCCTAATCAATCACAACTGAATTAGTCTACTTTTCGAGAAAACTTCCTTTTTCTAAAGCACGTTCGTACATTAATGTTTCTCACACGAAATGCAGGTGTATCACTCGATATCATCATTACAATGTTTACAACAGAGGAAACATATCCTCAATGTTTCTCTGGACCTCACAAGCAGCCAGTACTGTTGGTGTGTACTTATTTCAATGCGACATTTTTCATCCTGGTGACCTGATTTCAAATATATAATCTCTGAACTTTGAAGTTTCGTACCAAATCTCATTCATTTATTTTTCAGGATGAAAATTAGTCACAGAATTGGATGACAATCCCGAGGAAAGAAGTACACTTTGAAGAACAAATTGACTGTATCGGTGTTTCGGTGATGAGCTACAACAACACCCCACACCGAGTGGAAACTACCGTGAATTGTTAGGTGCAAAAATTGAGTGGGTAAATCCAATCACAAGATTCTCGAGCACTCGACAGCACTCGAAAATTACAGTAAGATAGTGTCTATCAAACAGTTTTGTACCACTCAAATACGCAAACGTGTCAAAGAGAGGTGCTGAAAGCAACGGCATTCCATGACATTCAAAATAACGGAACCTGACATCTCCAGTGTAAAATGTGCTTTTTTGTGGGAAATATTTATCACACAAATGGCAATGAAAAAAGAAACATATTTGCCGTGAAACTTAGCGTGTACAACTGTTATGATGTACCTTCACATACTCCGTAAGTGATAGCTGGCGATAAACAAAATCCCAGACCGTGGGATTTTTATGGTCACAACAACATTAGCTTCACACGAGAACTTCACAAATAAAATAACTCACCAGGAATAGTCACCTTTTAATAAAAAGTCGGCATTTGTACAAACTAATTAGAGCAAATTTGTTTAGCTTAATACTCTAGCTGGAACAAATCCGAACGATTTTCGTTCGCAAGCAAAATTCCAGAAAACCTTTGCCGGTCATTCAACGAACTTGCCTCATAGCTAGGAAAGAGGAATAACTAAAAATGTAATAAGTCCGTCGAAAATAAATGACATGTTACAAAAATATATTTTTTACAATGAATATTCCTTTACAAGTTGCTTACACTCGTGAACTGTAAAGGTTGGCAACAATTCTCGTTAAAAATTGCAAAATTATACCAAACAATCCTGTTTTATTCATCATCATATTACGTTTTTCATGTGTTCTCTAATATCTGTTATTTGTCAACAGTTTTTCAACTCGTAGAACTACGTGAACAACGGCAGCTCACGAGGAGGATTAGCGCTAAGGCTTGACTCAGCTCAGGTTTCCAGGGAAGTGAAAAATGCTACTTTGCAGATAAACATTGTTTCAAATTTCAGTAAAGTCATTTCAGACTCTTTTTAAAGAATTGACCTGTCTTTTAACACAATCAAAAGTCATAGATATAAGAGTAAAGCAAGTTTTCTTTTTTCAATCTGATTTGCATTATCCCTAGAATTTTAATAGATATTCGCGAAATGTGGATATTTCAATTCAGCAATATTTTATTTCCCCAACGAAAGTGATTGAGCGTTCACATGTGATAATTCGGTCATGCCTAATTTGAGATCAATGGCAGAGTGGTAAACACGGTTGCCTCATGAGAGCATGGTCGAATTTTTAGTCCCGGTCGTGCCAAAGATATCCACTACTGACGAGTTCTAATGAGTGCAAAACTCAAGTCTAGTGCCTCTGCTGTTCGAAAGGGGGCGACTGGAATGTCTATGGGAATGCGGCAGCTGCGATCAATTGTAGGTGGTGTTCAATTTTTGTAATTCAAATGGTTTGCCGACTTACTTCGTACATTGAAGATCATTGATACCCTGTACATATATCGATCCAGCTGATGTTAGTGTTTTTGTTTAATGATCCTAAAAATGGAATTTATTTAAGCCTGTGACTATCCAGGACATCCGAATAGGCCAAGGGGAGTAAAGTTGGTCTGAGGAGGTTGATAAACCGGTGTTGCCTAAAGAGTTCAATGAATAAGTGAACAGATGGAGCATAAAAACTTTTCATTCTCAATAGATAGTTTGAAACGCATACTGGTGCTCTCATGTTCAAAAATATATTTCACTTTCCGTTCGACCACGGTGTGATAAACTGTAATTACAACGAGTTATTCTGAGAAACTAAACCAACTTTAGATTGTTTTTTACAAAAATCCCTCGCTATCCAAATTTGAGGCGCACACCATGAGTTTGGAATCACTGGGTTAATGCATATCCAGTATATGCTGATTGCTCCCCAATCTGCTCCTTATGTTACTTAGTTTTCGCCACATACTCTGTTGTCAATTACACAACTGTGAGGATGCAAAAAAGCTAACAATTTAAAGTGAGAACAATCCAGTATGAATAACACGATTTTCATGTTCATCGGATCTTTACCACAATCAGAAACTGTCTGGGGTAGGATCGACTTGCCAATCAGAACAAAGTTCAACATTGAAGGAAACACGTTATAACCTTCACCTTTACATTACAAGTGTGCTTATCTCATTGCAATGATTAATCTACAATTTAGCTTCTGGATATGCTTGAAATTGAATGGTGGCCTGAGTCAACTTTATCGATTACTCCAAAACAAAACCACTAACAACCAGTCTGTGAACATGAAACGAGACGGGTTGACCGCCAAAAGAAAAATGCGATTGGTTGTTACGACTCCCTGTAGCAACTAAGTACTTAACGGTGACCTTTCAATGAAAGACCATAACCCCATTTCGTTCCGAAGTAAACGTTGGTCAGTAGTCAGTCAATGTAAACCATGACATCCTTGTTCATTTTGGGCAGAGACTTATTAGTTTTAATATGTATACCTCGGTTTTGAGACTAGAGCCAGATGGTTTACTGGAAAGTGTGACGTTGACTCTAATCGAACATTTTGTATCTGTAGCTTCACCCATGTGAACAGATTATGGGCCCCACAAGATACGTTTCAGTATGAATGGGACGCTTCGCTAAATCGTCAGATGGTCACCAAAATGGGAGGGTCCACAACCTACATCAGTCAACTAATAATCACACTGCAGAAATGGGTTATATAACATTCTATATTGACCCCAAGTCATCAGATGACACCTTGCGAAAAGAATGGTAGCGACTACCCACGCCAGACCACACTCTACCAGAGTTCAGTCGAGATAGGTTTTCCATGAGAGCTGATTTATCGTCAACGGTTTGACAGTGAAAACGAAATAAAACAGGTAGTAGATATCTTGCAACGATTAGTACACCAATCATCCGTCAAAATTTCGATTCGTTTAGCACTGGAACTAAATGTTACCATTGAAATTTTCCATAAACGAATGTTACGCATTAGGCACCTAAATGGCGCTGTCTTATAGAAAGTTATTTAGTAAGCTGAGCAAAATAAGTAGAGGAGTGTGACGGATACCTGAAGAAAGACTCTCAACAATGTAATCTTTAATCATTCCGTCTGACATCAGAAAAAAGTGGATTTCAGGTGCTAACAATGATACCACGCAGACATTTAGTTCCGCACACTGTGAAAAAGGTGGTTTTGGGAAAACCAGTACAATAAAAGCAATGCCGATACCGTAGATACGTGAGCAGCATCAAACCTGGAAAACACGCTTAACCAATCGAGTAGTCTTGTTTTATTTCTGATCGACTGCGCCCAACCGATTCGCTGTTTAGCACTCAACTATACGTTTTTTTGTGCTGGCGTGAATTTAAAAGACCACTTTCTAGAAAATAAATTGGCTATATTGAGAGCTTTAGTACAGGCTTACCCAAAACATTTCAGTGTGAAAGCAGTCGAACGCAACTTGAAGCGGTATTGCGATACTATATTATATCGTTGGCTAGATGGTCCCCTTTGAACAGCACCGTAAATGGCAACGATATAAAGTACAAATTAAAGTCTGCTGTGGCTCGAACAAATGCGGCTGCGCAGTTGCGCTTATTTCAAACCATCAGAGGACCAGCTGTCCGCAATTGCGAAAGTAGTTTGTCAAATTGTTCTGTCTTCCATGTCGTGTACCAGTTCACTTACAGTTGCAGTGACATTTAAATTGGCAGAACAGATCGACAACTATCTCAGCGAGTCGCCGAACACATTCTGAAATGGTTGAAACAACAGATGACTCATCACTCTCAATTAGGTACACTGACGGCTCGAAACCCAACCTCATCGATTGCTAAACACCTCATGACTACAGGTCACCAAGTTGACCCATTAAACTCATTCAAGATACTGTTGCGCAATCGAAACCCGAAGCTATTAACTATCTATGAAGCCACGCTCATCCGAACTTATCAGCCGACGCTATGTGCACAAAAGTGGTTGAGGTAACCTATCGAGTTGTCACGGTCATAATTACATAATAATTGATGTGCTTGTAAGAATGGTTTCCGTAACTCATGTTCTTATGTTCATCCTTCAATGTGGATTCATTTATCCTTCTTCATTTAATGCTAATGTTCTGACAGACACTGCCCAAATATTTTTTCTCGGGTTTGTGTTTGCTGACAAATCTGGATTCCATAATGGTGAAAAACAAAGTTATGACGGAAACTTGGCGTGTTTTCTCTGGCAGACGTCTCATTCCTAAAAATCACTTTACTGTTTTGCGGTGTAATTCGTGATTGTGGTAGCAATCCGATGCATTGTAGGGGCTTTTTGTCTTCGCTCAGAATCTTCTGACTGGTCCAACGTAATATTTTTCGTCTGATGATTCTGGTGTTGTTTGCTTTTGCCACCTTGGTTGAAAAATACTTCACTTGCTTAAAGTTTGACTTGACAGCCGGCATGTTCGAAACTCACCTCTGTTTTTATTTTCACTGCCTGTTTTTGTTACGTCCATTGCTTTTTCTTTGAATGAAATGTGTGCATTTTCCCCCCAAAATAAATGAACGTGATAGGGCCAAATGGTTGAAAACGCCGTTTACTGTTGTGGTGATAACCCTGAGAGTTGAACCGAAGTGTCGCCAATAGATGGCTATTTTACCTCAAAGATACGTTAAGGAATTAGTATATCAGCTTAGAAATTTAGTAGTAAAAACTCGTCACAAGCTTCCGTGCAAGGTAATAGAGCCTACAGCCATGAACATCAATTCTTTATTCTGATTGGCCGCAATTAAATACCGGAGTTTTAGCTTTTAGAATCCAATGGTGTCAACTGAATTAATCCTTTCACACAGAATCCGGTAGAAATGACCAGAAAAGCCTGCTCACTTGAAAAGAGCAATATGCTTCTAAAGTTGACAGTTAATTTCATTGGCCTTGACTAATTTCTGCTGAAAACGTCACCCTACTCGTGTTAGAATTTTTGGCAATTCCTGGGTAACTATGGGGAAATCATTGGGGTAAGTTCATTCGACGCACTCAAGAGTGAACGACAGCATCCTCACCGCTTGATTCATTCATCTTTCTGATCCAATAGTGGAAGCTGAATTAAGAGCACCAAGATTATATGGATTAGTCAAGTCCGGCAGATAGTACACCAGTGAAACAGACGAGAGTACTATTTAGTGTCACTACTTCTGCCAGATAATGCCTGGTCACATTACACTATTCTAGAAAGTCTTACTAATTTTGCGAGAAGATTCTAACAAGGTATAAATACAAGTACATGCAAAGACTATGCTCAGGCAAGACGTTTTGGAATGCAGCAAAGAATGAACAAAGACTAGTTCTGTTAGCTTTTGCGACTGTTAGGGTACAGCACTTGACCAGGTCAGGTTGTACTACAATGATTATGAAGGTGAGCCTGGATGAAGTAGTTGCAGTGTCTGGATAACTTGCCTCCGACAAATGCACAATGATTTCAGATGAACAAGCCATTATTAATTCGAATGGTGCTGCCGGATTGACTGTGCTAAACATTTTGTTTGACGTAGCGTCTTCCACAAGAGGAAAATAGAAGAAAAGGTATCATGGACCTGCAATATATTATCCAGCTGGCTACGTTAAATTAACGTAGATAGAAAATAAACGCATAAATGAGTTGGGATATAGCTTTCATTAACCGCAACGTTGGGTTTCTTGGTCACGCTTTTAGCAAAACTATGGCTTTCGAATGGAACTGAGGTGTAAACAGTCCTTTTATCCACAGGTTACAATTAATCTATTGCCATATATGCTACCATACGCTTAGAAACACAGGACGAGACGACATTATTATGAAAATAGTCGGACTTGCCGTGGTAAATCGTAACAGTTGGCGCATTCCCTCACAAGCGTCGGCATTGCCTGGTCATCTTGGCCTATTGCGTCGGTCGCCTCGTGAGTAAAAACAACCATTGTTGTCACAACAGCTGTTGTTATCTGATCATGTTCACAATTTTATCGGCAACGCATCCCCCAAAACAGTTTCTCAGACAATGAACCTCACTGTACCAGCAGCAGATTTAAAGTGTCTTTGAAAATTGAGGTATTCCTATCAAAACAAAAGTCGGCGTCAAAATCCGTCCAATGAATAACGGTAGTTAGCACTGAAATTCGCAAAGTAGCTCATAACATGAGACAAACGGGGGTCCGTATCACATAGCAATAGAACAATTAAATACTCCTTTAGCATTTATCAACGACAGCCTCTGGGAAAGAACACTCAGTTTGTTATCGTTTTTTATACAAGTTCCACTGTTGAGAACATCTGAGAAATAATAAGTTACATAACAATTACTATGATGACCAATGAATTGGAAGCTACGTTTTCATATAACGCACAAAATCAAACAGAATCAAGGAGACATGGTGTAAATTTTGTACGTTTCAAACAATCCATTACAGTGGGTCGCTGGGAAACAATCTGCTATACAGGGATATCTTTCAAAGGAAATCAAAGTGTAAAGTGTAAGAAATTTAATCGTAAACATTGCCGGCAGCGTGTGTCAACCCACCAAGGCAGAAATCTATAAGAGATACAAATCTAGAAGAACGAAGTTATCACTCAAGGTAGTAAGTTCTAAACGATCAAGAACAGTGCTCAACTAATGTGCATTAGTCTGTTCATCTAAGCAAAAATTCAAAGCAGGTCATGTGTACATAAGTGCAATAGCCAGTAGCCAGCTGGAATATCAGTAACAGGTCAAGTTAATGACTTGAGTCCACGGGGTCCACAAATCAAATCATCGCCAACGGAAATAATTGAAACTAAACCTCACCTCCGACTAAATGCAACCAATGTGGTCTAACGCGGCTGAATTAATCAAGAAGCAATCTGCAACTGGGAACATCGATTTCTATTTTACAGATTAGTGTGAACTGCCATCTTTCGGGAAATGTTGACAGTTCGGATAAAGTTCCAACCCATCCAGGTCAAAAGTGCTTTGCTGTCAGGTAACACATTGTTTCTCTGAAGGATGCAGTCGGCGGATGGTTTTGCAACACCTTCCTTACGTTTACTGAATGGTTTATGTGCTAAGTCAAATTGAACCGCACACATGAACCGTTCCACGTAGGTCCAAACAACCGGCAGAGACAGTGAGGATTCAGACTCTACAAAATCGGCTTGCCGCACTTGAACATGGTTTTCCCTATGTGCAAACTTGAAAGCACTCATTATATGCAACACTATCACAGAAACCAAGCTTACTGTCGCATAGAAAACGAAAATCGCTGTTGCTTCCAATATCTCGTTATCATTAGAGCACAATATGGGTATGCGCTCTACATTCCGAACCCCTGAATTTCTCTAATAGACCTCGTGGAAATACCAAGTCGATTGTGTCTTGGGTGTAATGTAAGCAAATCTGATCAAACTTAATGCAGTAGAATTTGTTTATCTCTTTTCGTGGCGACCCACCTTCGTATACTCTACCGCTTGTTTTGCATGTTTTCGGTTTCAGTAAAGCGAGATAATTGCTATACAATGAACTTCAAAGATTGCAATGTACGTGTATGTAGTTGGGAAGCTGTGATCTACCACAAAGTGGACAGTATAACACAAGGTAACATATAGTGTTACCAACTTGGGACCTGTTGATATTTACAGCATTAATGTTGGACGCCGGAATCAGGATCAGACAGGAAACGGATATTCCTGCATGTGCTTTTGCAAGCACACCTTTCCATCCGTCAGGAGGTTTCAGTACAAACTCAGCAAAGTTCTCTAGAGATGTGCACTGCAGATGTCTCCCATTCTAAGCCACGATTTCCAACATGACATTCCGACCGGACATTTCATTACATATGGCTATCAACGCTGAGAATTCATTTTGAAACTAAGGTACTGTCAAGAGCACTAATAACTTGGTGAAATTCGAAATATCCCTTAAAACACAGTTTTCCATCCGAAAAACTATTTTTTTAAACCAAAACGATTTACGTATCAGCTGAAATGCAAAGTTCAATGTTATGCGGAAGTTACTTTGAAAGGTTACGTTTTTCCAATGTTCTGTGCCAGCTTCCTAGTTCTGTTATGGAAGGCTCACAACCAGGGACTGTTTCATTGTTTTTGACACTTCTCAGCACTTGATTCTAGTGCAGTGAAGACAAGCGATCGTATTATACTACTCATACCGCGGCTATTCAGTAACAGGTGCAGAACATATATTTTGACATCGTACAAGTCACAGGAAGAATGTAGGAAGGATCATCAAAGTGCAGCATCGCTCTTAATGGTCCCTGCTACTTAATGGAACTGAGCACTGACGTCTGTGGCAGCCGAGACAATCTGAGGCCGAATACAACGTGCAAATGAGTGGCTTTGTGTCCGGTCTTGTCTGAATGTTTAACCTATGTATTGCTTTGTCGAATAGACGACCACTGTGCGTTCTTGGGTCAAAACACTAGTTACATCACCGTCGGTCAGACCTTCGTTTTCAGTTTTCAAGACTCCATGTAACCTCAAGCACAGTGTTGACGAGTTTAGTAAACATTATTTTTTTCCCTCGAATTGATTCCGTTCAGTTCACCAAACGTATTCTCAAGATATGATTATCAAAACTTGTAAGTTTTCATGAGTGAAAGCTTTTAGTTTGTGGCGTCATAGACTGGTAGAAAGCCTTATTAATCTTTGCAGAGTGTGAGCTTTTGCGTCGCACCAATGCCTTTGGTAACCAAAACAACTATTTGTAGAAGTCAAGAACTTTTTGTCCTAATCTGTTTCTGTAAACAAGCTACAATTCTTGCCAAAAACCGTGCACTGCGTATAAAGATGTTGTGTCTTCTGGAGAATCTAATCACCTATCAGTTCGTTATCTAAGGTCATACAGTCACTCTACTGTTTGCACTAACTTTGAGAACAGGCTCTGGACAATTTTAATCAACCTCATTCATGTGCACTTCGTATTGTAAAACCGTATGAATCTAGGTGTGACTTACAGCCAACATTCGTAACTAATTTCTATGTTGCTAGACCCAACAGCGTGTGCCCACTTACCAGTCAACAAGAAAACCAGAATGGGGTCATTTGTGCGGTCCACAGATTAGGAAGTCATGGTTCAAACAGCAGTTTACTACGGCGATTGATTGACTGACTGCTTTTGTGCTTATTAATACTGTTCGATTGACGTAATCGAATAAACATCTTCGAGTGGTTGTATTCAGTTTCAGTGCAGTTGCTTTCCCATGTGTTTTACTGCACTATACTTTTGTTTTCTTTGGAAGTACCGTTTTTTCCAAAATTGATTTCATACTAGTTGGAACTTAGGTGACTTTTATAACTCCATCTGTACTCAGGTAAACAAAAGGTCACACCTATCAGGAAACTGAAAACGTACTACATTCCATGGTCTAATACATTCCAAAGTTTTTGTGCAAGGATTTCGTTTGATAGTGTTCGTTAATTAAACAAATGAAGATTTTTAATCTATAATTGGGTAGAATAGTCTAAACGGATGTGAGGCGTGAGACACAGTGGGGAACATTAGTCCGTGTACGCTCAGACTCCCCATTTGCGGCACCTTTTAGATGCAGCTCTTCTCAAAGTGTTGTCACAGACCACACATTACAGTTCAGTTGCACAATGTTCATCATGAGTGGAATCCAACAATTATGCACACCTAAAATACATCGGGTCTCCAAGTTGGCGAATATTCGGCATTGTTTATATCAGGCAGTCTCTGTCTGTCTTCAATGGAGAATTCCTTAGACATTGTGTAGATACGATCTATCCACATTGAGAAGTGTTGTGATCATTGGTGAGCCGTTCGGTTCAAAACTGATCCTGAAATGAGTACAAATAACCCCAGTGTTCACCATCTTCAATCTCAGGACGGACCAGCTTTGATGAGTTACGAGGGAGGGTGCATCCACCCAATCGACATCTGATAGATCTCATCATGTGATCTTTAAAGCAAGGCGACGCTAAAAGCGCCCAATGAGTGAGCGCTCACACGTGCCTCCGCAGCGTCTGACCAACAGCTGAGCCGCAAACTAAACGCTACTCTGTAGAGTTATGCGCGCAGCACAAAAGTGTGAGCAGCTACCAATGGGCGTGGGAACATTTTGAGATATACTGCTTTTCAGGCCCAAGAAACCATAAGAAATATAGGAGACGAGGTCGGGCATTGGTACATAGACTCCTTTAAAAGTTTGAAACACTGGGTTCTCTTTAACCACTTCGTTAGAGCAGAAAGAAGACATATATTGCAATATCTAAACATCTCATTTGCTCTCATCAGTCGCAAACGTAAAACATACAAGTTATATACATCATACAGATAAGGACAGACAGGGATTAGACACGCATACATGCACACCAATTGTTATGTAATCACGACCATGGCAACCCGATAGGTTGCCTCAACCACTTTTGTGCACACAATGTCGGCTGGTAAGTTCGAATGAGCATTGCTTCACAAAAAGCTAATAGCTTCGGGTTTCGATTGTGCAACAGTATCTTGAATGAGTTTAATGGGTCAACTTGGTGACCTGTAGTCATGAGGTGTTTAGCAATCGATGACGTTGGGTTTCGAGCCGTCAGTGCACCAAGTTGAGGCTGGTGCGTCATCTGTCGTTTCAACCACTTCGAAATGTGTTCGGCGACTCGCTGAGATAGTTGTCGATCTGTTCTGCCTATGTGAACGTCACTGTAACTGCAAGTGAACTGGTGAACAACATGGGAGGCAGAAGAGTTTGGCAAGCTACATTCGCGATTGCGGATAACTAGTCCTCTGATGGTTTGAAATAAGCGCAACTGCGCAGCCGCATACGTTCGAACCAGAGCAGACTTTAATTTGTGATTTATGTCGTTGGCTAAATAGTCACCTTTGAATGGCAAGAATAAGAAAACATCCTTCTTTTGAGCTGTCAATATGGGCTCAGTGCTCTTTTTAACCGTATTATGTGCCCCAATGAATTTGTCGAGGTATCCATTTGCTGATAACGTTTGTCTCAGCAATTCCTGTTCCATCTGCAGTGTATCGGGGGTGCAAATACGCCTGGCTCTATGAAACAGTGTTTTAACCAAACCCGTTTGTATGCAATAGGAGCAAAGCAGGAAAACTGAAGATATTGACCACTCCATGTCACTTTGCGGTGAACTGAGCGCTGTAAGGTGGCATCCGAACGTCTAGTAATGAGTACATCCAAAAAAAGCCGAACTAAATAGAATCCCTGTCTGTTCTTATCTGTATGATGTATGTAACTTGTATGTTTTACGTTTGTGACTGATGAGAGCAAATGAGATGTTAACATATCGCAATATATGTATTCTTTCTGCTCCTTTAAAAGTGCTGTATTTCAGGTATGTCCTCACTTGAATATAGCTTGTAAATACATAGAATACCTGAGGAAGCCAGCCACAGCAATCGCGGCGCTCAATTGGCAACTTCTCGAAATTCAGTGCTATAGCTGTTTTTAATAACTTCATCAATATCACAGTGCGTGATATAATTTTTCGAATGTACTGTCATTTATCCCGATTTCCTGACCACACACCTCATACAAACTCTAAGGGAACAATAACGACCTTATATTGAGCCTGCTTAATGAACGTCATTAACTCCTGTATGATGCTACTCGCACAGAATTATTAATTGGTGGACCAGATCATTTGTGGAATCAATGAACGACAGATGGACCAATCGATCATGAGATGACGTAACACTAAAAAAACTGAATAGTGTCAAGACTTCAACACAGTCAATCAATGTACTTGCTTTTTCAAAATACCTCCGAGTTGACGCTTAGATAGCGTACGTGAACTATCTTCTAATTTATTCACCAGAAAGTAGAACAAGAAGCCAAGTCAGGTTGTTGTGTCATTGATGCAGAAGTTGAGAATTCTGACAACCTACCTACCCACTAATTAATAGTCTTCTGATAAAGGAAATTCTTCTTGAGGCCTGAAAATAAGTCAATAGTACAGGCGGAAGAATACCAGTGACAGCCTTGAGTTTGTATTCCGAAAAGTTAAAGAATTACAAAAAAAAACGTTCACTGACTGACTGGAGTAAACAACTATGTTGAATCTAACCACAGAGTTTAATGAATGTCGAGCGGAGTATTGCACGTAAACTTATTGCAAGAACTTTCAATTCTTTCAACTTGTGTTCACATAAAAACGTCCGTTTAACGCTGCTTACCTTAGGACGAGACCTTGTGGATCACGAGAGGGGTTTCCAGTCCGTTACCGGAAACCTTGTTTAAAAACCAGGCCAGTAATATAGCAGCTACGGAAAAATGTAGCCACACCCAAACCTCATCCCCAACCTCTTACAATCTGGCTGGCTTTTATTACGGCTTAAATTGAACGTCGATAGTGAAATTCCATCAATACATTTTACATATGTGTACAATCATATTATGTATATATTGATGTCACACACATGTATGTACAATGCATATACAATAGTAAACAGAACACACAACTATAAGTCGACACTACTGGCTGGTGATAAGTGAACCGTCTATTTAACATACGGTCTCATTTACACCGACTCGACGGCCAGTACAACCACGGATCATGAGAAAAAACTGTCTGCTTTTCCGATATAACGAGGCTGTTTCCACCTCTTTCGAGTGTGCGACCAAGCAGTGTTCACAGTCTTTGCGCAAAATTTTAGTCAGATTGCGTTTAAGTTCTCGACCGTCGTCATCATATTCAAAACCAGGTTGAATTGAGCGACGCTTCTTCATCAGGTTTATCGACGAGATGGAAATCCATTTCTGTCGCAAATGAACAACTCTTTCGAAACATACCTGTTCACAGCATGCTTTCATAGCTGCGGTGATTTGTTCCCAGTGTTCGTTAAGATCATTCACATGACTCGAACTGGGCAACTTGTTCACCAACGTCTTTTGGTAAGCGTTCTTTACATCGTCATCGCTCGAATGCCAGTTAAAGACCTTGCATTTACGAGCGTAGGTCCTCTGGGCAAATGACAAAACAAAACGGGCACGCATAACAGCATGGTCCGAGTCCAGGCGGTTGCTGTAAAAAACACGGCAGTCCTTACCAGTGACGCCACCTATAACTAACTGCTATATAATCCAACTGTGTCCACGACTGAGAAGCACACGGGGGTCACCAAGTAGCACAGTGCTTTTGCCTGTGTTGGAATGCGTTGCTCGAAATAAAGAGAAGGTGGGATGCTCACAGCTGTAGCAGTCTTTCGCCATTGTTCGTGCGCTGTGTCCGGACACTAAACATACCTTCAAGCCTCTTCTCGTCCAGGGGAAGAATACCAAGCTGAGCAATAAAATCGCCCACTAGTATGATGATGTCTGAGTGTTTAGTTTGCCTCAGAAGGTCAACGACGGTGCCAAAGAACGCATCTCTGGTAGCATCTGAACAGCCATCCGTCCCAGCGTACGCCAATATAATGAATACACGATGCATTTCTGACTTGAGTCCACAGACTTTAACCGATGTATTAGGTCTGACAGTGCACAAACAACTGTTCACTGGTACCCAACCAAGCAAACATTGCTGTGCCCTGGAACTCAGTGCGACTCCCATTCCAGATTGGCCACGAGATTCAGCTTCAGCATCACCAGAAACCCTGAGAGAGAAGCGCTTGAATCGACAGATATCCGGAGGTGAGCTCAGGTGGATTATGGTGCTAGAGTCCTCTCCGACAGGTACGACGCATCAAGCTCTAGACCTGGAAAGATACTTGCTAAAAAGCTTGTTGACCAGATTGTCGGAGAGTGTGGAAATTGTTGTTTAACATTTGTCTTGGCTTTAGAAAACACCGATCGCCCGGGGGCACATGGAAGGCAGAAAACCTTGGGGACAAAATAGAAACAGAAAAGTGTAATGGATGAATAATTTCACCATCGCGAGAAAGATCACTTCTGATTTTCCCCGGTATACTATGTTACGGAAGGGGATTCACTTGAAGGACACCACCTCGAATCCCTGACTCAAACGTCTGACTTGCGAGACAACAGGATAGAGCGTATACTTGAGTGACCCTACCACGAGCCAATGACTTAAGTCTGACTTATTTAGCAGTGAGGGCCTTACTAGTTGGAGGTCACAGTGATTAAGACATTGATGTCTGATTATGAGTACTGCTGCGCACAGTCGATGCATTCGGATCTATATCAGGCATATGGATTATTACCGGATGTTTTCCGATCATATTGGATATTACTCCGGGGGTGACAGTCAACCGTTGGCGGATTGGAATTTTCTTTGTTCGAGGGTACCTCTTCTAATTCCTTTCCTTTTGATTTGAAAGACAGTACCACCGCGACTATAAAGATAGTCCTGAAGTACGTGCAAACGATTGCTCCTCACAGCTTAAAAATGTGTGACACTCAACCCTATAAGTGCAAGCGCTTTTCGTCTAACTGTTCCCCTTTGGCCAGCCCAACAAATTTGGACCTAGAAGGACCAAAGTCCTAGTCACTATAGTCAACCGGATCGATAAAGTGCACACGTTTGACCACCGTGTCAAGGTAGCAGAATATTTCACATGACCAGACTCGGGCACTGATAAAAGTCTGCCTATTGATAGCACTACCGTAACCTATAAAGCTCGTGTGATTCCTCTGGTTTGTAGCATTTAGACAAGGTGTACTAATTTACATCATCTTACAACGATTGTTAAGAGCCTGTTGAAAGGCTGTCCAAGTTAGGCGCACTTGGTTTTTGTAAAGTATTTTGGGTGGAGAAAAAATTGCTTCTTACGTTTCAAGGTAACTGCAGGAGGGTCTGGAAGTCGACGGAGGATTTAGCGTTTTTTTGATGATCTATGATGCTAATACTTCACTAATCACTCACTTGATTTGTGCTAGAAAGCTCATTGGTGAACGTGAATTCGGCGACTTTGATGAGTCGGCTCTTGGTTGGTTGATAATACAATATTTTCTAACTTTAAACAGCTTTCCATACAAGCCATGTCCAGTCTTATGCAGGTTGCATCTCGACGTAAATTCGTCAACTAACAACGGTTTTATCAACTGTCGGATATTTACGCATAGATGATTTGTGTTTAGTGGATGAACACTTCAAAAATGTATGAACACTGATAAAGACATTGCAAAATCTTTTCTGAACTCAAACCCCTTTGACCCGCTTTTCTTTTATTGTCCAGCATGAATAGCTGTAATGATCTACGTGCAGCAGGTATCTTTTCTCTCGACCAATCCAAAACGACCAAACTGTATAAAGTGTGGTGGATGTTTTCAGAAATAGTAGCGTACGTTCGTGTTGGCATCGGCTGACCTTATGGTCTGAGAACTGTCTGAAGTTCATTCGCACTTCTTTCGTGTTGCTTATCTGCGCACACTGAGGGTTCCAAAAATTACCGTTTCCCTCGTTTTGTTACAAGATTACCATGTTTGATAACAAATACAAAGCTGCTCAGAACTCTGTTCACAAGTTTATGTATCCTATCATTATAGTCCTACTGCGTGACCGCTCTTCTGACGGTTTCAGATGTGCAACTTTTTTCTGGTTACAATTCTTGTTGTATTTCTCCTTTCGTTCTCCAATTTTCCATTGTTCATGTTCAACTCAATTTATAAAGTCTTGGCTCAAAGTTGAAAATGTTTTTGTTGAGTATTTCGTTTCTGGTGTTCATTTTTTGACGGTATTCTCTTTATTTATTCAGTAGAGCTGTAAGTTAAAACTGGCCACGCGGTGTATCACCTAGTCATTATATATTGATATATCCATGTATATTTTAATATGAAAATGTGCTCTTTCAAGCTATCCAGAAAGCTGTTATGTTCAGGCGGAACACAAAACTCTTTCTTGAACGTCGTCTGAGATTAGTTGCCATAATAAAACAAAACATGACGCCGTTTCTTCAAGTGAAGAATTCTTTTACTAAAGTTACAAGATCCACTTTTTATTTTCATGTCAAGCATTAGTCAGACAGTATCATTCAATCACTCGTCTTATGAAGTCATTTGTATTCTCACAATAGTTAAATTTCTGACAGCCAACTGTTATACGATTCAACAAAGCTCCTCGGTGTTCTTTTAGGTGCGAAAGTTCATCCTATAAATATACTGCAAAAAATTCATTACTGTTAGCCGTACTGAAATCTCGCGTTTTCTAAGTCAACAGGTTTGCTTAAAATGAATTATTTTTGTACGGATCTTTCTTAATCTTTATTTGCATCTTCATTTAATACACCGTACTACTAACATCATCCAGTAATATGCTTTTTATATGCGAACACTGATAAATATTCGTATTGCACCTCACGAGGTAATGAGAGGGACAGATACCATGGACATGGAAATTCGTGAACACACGTTTAGGGCGGTCGTACAGAACCGATAGATTAATATTTAACTTACTATTCATTCAGAAAGTGGGCGCATGAACCATTTGTATTTGTGTGCGTGTGTGTGTGTGCATTGAACGGCAAATTGACCCGTAGTGATCACAAGCTTCCAGATAAGACGCTTGGTTAACAAAATCCCTTATTCTTCAACGACTACAACTTAATGTTCCTCCCCTGACAAAATTTTTAGTTAATTTCGATTGTGGCACACGAAACGATCGCAAAAATGAGTCAATGGTATTCAATCCCTGATCGCTGTCGAAAATGTTTCTGTGAAAATGTTGTTTCTCCCCATGATAAAATGCTTACTGTAACCTAGTGATCTGATTTGATTCAACGATATCAGACGTGGTGAGTTCATTATTTATCAATGGGGAAAACAGCTTATGATTGATTGCTAACCGTTTTATTTGTCCGAGAAGTGGAAAATCCTGTGAAACTAGTAGACAAACGAAACAACAACAGGCAATTAGGACATCAGATTACAAAGTAGGGAAAAATTTTGAAGTTGTAAACGGCCAGGATCTTGGAAAATAATCCCTTTAGAAGTTATGTAACTCATAAGCTTAAGTTTACTAATGGATACACCACTTTCGCCTCGATTGCAAGCAATTCCGTATTTCTGGACGATTTCAATAGATTTGGCCAGGTTTTGATCGTGGGTTTTCTCGTCCTTTCCAGATAATGTAACGTTAGTGATATCCGGAAAGTTCGCTGCTAGTTGTTTTCAATGATACTGTCGAACACCCGTTGAAAGGTTGTGACCCCGTTGATTACTCCGAAGGGGATGAGACAAAACTGGTAGGCATTTCTGCGGGCTTCTCGGACAGGCACTTGGCGACATGCGTTCCGCAAATCAAACAAAATACACATAGCATGATTTAATGTTTTTTATCATGTCATCAAGTCTCAATAACAGACAAACGTCCAGATAAGTGTGTCGATTGATGTTTTGGATGAACTCAGTAGTCATCCTCTTTTTGTGGTTATTGGTCCTAGCAACAAACACTTGAACGCGTCATGGTGAAAGAAGATGCTTAGTTATTTTGTCCTGCGGCAGTCTTTGAACCTCCGATTGAATGAACTGTTCGTCCTTTGATGACTGTCATCAAGATTTTGTTATGATCGGTTTCCGATTAGGCGCGAGATCTACAAACATGGGAGGTGCTTCGATTTGAGTATTTAACAAGCCACATAGTGAAACACGGGGTCTGTCATTATAAGAGAATATTGCAACTTTCGAATGCAACTTTTATCTGCTAAGCTATAGAAAACCTACCATAGCGAACAATCACGTGTGCCCATTAGTTTTATCAACAACAATAGTGATACCAAGGAGCTAACTTGAGCAGTATTGCAGAAATCGCTGAGTTGCTCGAGACCCCAATTCCGATGGG
>LUCH01000052.1:282679-329966 GCA_013368495.1 Paragonimus heterotremus
CGAGAATCCTCTGCGCGGTCAAAATTCAGTGCCCACTTTACAAGCGTGAAACGTCGGTTAAGCGAATACAAGTCTAGCAACATCATCAACGTCAACAATAGCAACAAACTCTAGACATTCTACGTGAGTAGCTATTCATGCAGTAAACAGAATGCTCATATAAAATATTTAACAATCATACAGTTGGTAGATTGTTAGTTACAGTAAGATGAAAACGGAAGGACAGAGAAGAACGTCATCGGCTTTACTGCAGATTAAAACTATAATTATAAAAAATGAACGTCGCTGTAAGTTGAATGCAGCTTTCGCTTGCAGGTGAACATTTTCACTCAGCTCCTTTCCGAAAACAGCACTAGACTCTAGTTTCGCTTTTGTTAAAGCCTTTCAGTAATGCCTCTAAGACGCGATCACGCAGTTCACTCGTCCGATTATCTTGGTTTCGTTGATCATGGAGTTGAGAGATAGAAAATTTATCAACCCAAATATATGAAGTTTCTGTTGAACAGCACACATTGAAACAGAAGCCGGATTACCCTAAGTCTTCCAGGAATTCGTCGACATATTTTGCTGATAAAAAATGAAGGTACAGAAAACAGAACCGGAATCAATAAATTCTCATGTTTGGCCAGTACAAGCAAACAAAATTTAATGGCGCTTAGAAGTTCACTGATCAAAAGCGAACGAAGAAGGGGTGATTAGAAAAATGATGAACACAATTTTCCCGAGGCTAGAAACGAAATCGAATTAGGCCTTAGATAGTTAATGCTCTGTGGACTGCATTAATGGGACAGTTACAGCATGTTTCACACATCCAGCTGTGGCCATCTTGACTGATATTCGATTTTCCACGATGAAGTGATAGGGATTTTGCAAACAGCTTGATATGTCCCCTCCTTGTCTGTACACCGGTCACTACTGAACCTGTTGGCCAGGATTGTTCAGCTGATGCGGTGTGTTGTCTCACAGCAGAGCCAAACACTAGAGGGATTCACGAGTGTTTTCTGTTATGCCCCTAATAGAGGAACCTATACACTCTGATTTACAAGAACAGTCCAAGACGTAGCTCAAGAATATGACATTATTAAGCAAGTTATTTATTCAAAAATGTGAGCTCGCCAGTTTTGTGTGAAATTGGACGAAATAATAACGTGAACAATGTAACACAATCTTATTGGGTCACGCTGATGACACTGGATGTTCGGCGTGATATCATCTCTGTCATTGCTTCTCTTTAGAATTACATTTTGCTTATCATCATGGTCTATTAAAGACTACAATGGTCTCTCGTGCATTCTACTATTGAAGGACCTTTCAGCATAGGCATAAATACTACGGGACAATAGAAAAACCATTAAATCGGCCTCCACTGTGTCCTCTGTGAAAATTCTTTCTTACTCTTCCCGTCGAATAATATATAACTCCACGTCTTAAAGTGTTCGGGAGCATATCCGTGGAAGTACAGGTAGTGGCTACTCCAGATTGTCTTTCAGAACAAGGTTTGTTGTGAAGACCCATATGATCTGATATTGTGACTTACAGTAGTAACATTCGCTTATTGTTCCTGGATGAATGTAATGTTTTTGTGAGCCTTTTTAGAATCACTGGCAGCTTCTTTATGTCCTTTAAACAATTCACCACGCAGCAAATATCGCTTAACTACCTTCGATAAGACCTCTCTTCTTTAATACCATCATACAGCTTGTTGATATCAATCACACACATCAGGAGATCATCAAATAATAAGCATAATGGAAGCCCACAACAGCCCAACCATACTGACGACAAATTCCTCAGCTAAACTGAAATTGGATATCGATCATGCAGAATAACGATAATTCTTTGAGAATATCCATAATAGTTTGACGTTAAGTTGGAGGTTTTTGATACATTCGCAAGGAGCAGTGATGAATTCTATCGGAGAAAAGTTAGTAAATAGCGAAGCTAAGTCGTAATCTAACTCGTTGAGCCGACGGTAAGTAATGAATTCTCGCTGGCCCAATCAGTGCAATGAACTGAAGGGCCGAAAGCTGCCAGTATATCTTCAGTCTCTGGATAGTACGTACTTTTATAGATGGCAATACATAAAGTAATTGAATGGGGAAAGGGAAACAGCTACTAATAAACCTGTTTTCCCAAGGTTCTCGAGTAGCGGAGAGCCCAACTTTTGGGTGGATATCAAATCAACAGCATTAGAATAATCGATTCGCTGTGTTTTTGTCGTTCCGATCGATGGACCTGTGGATTTGGCGCACTGTCTCTTGTAGACTACTAGCCTTGAATCGGTGATCACCACAAGATAAAATTTTTTGAGTGCAAGTTCGAATACATCGCTTACAGTGCATTTAAGGTTTTCTTTCTTAACTGGTTTTAGGATTTCTAATACCGTCTGCGCAGCTACACAGTGGGGAAAGTTTCACATATCGTGTACCGGGCTGAAGGGCATTCTGTTCTATTACACTTTAGACAGATCATATAACCGCGGGATACCAGCGTAAATCGAATGAATACGATTATGTGCGTAAGCACTAATATGATCAGAGGATTTCAGTCAGGGTAGAATCCTAGAGAAGTTTTTTGCAGTAGACAATATCTTATCATTACCGGTTTTTTATTCCGAGATTTTCCTTTATCCGGTAAGAAGTTCGCCATTTTTGCAGTATATGTGTGCCCCTGTCCATGGAAAACCAGTTCTTACTCGTTTTCCGAACTCCGATAGCAAAATAATGTCATGTATCATCACATTAACGATTTTGAGGAGGACTTCGAAAGCAATCCATAGGCTAAAGCCTTGGCAGCTTAAGTACTTGCACTAAGCAAATATGATGGCAAACTTAAATTCCCAGAATATAATCCACAAGAAAAATACGAATTTGTTAACTGACCACTAGAGTGCAATTTATACCCCTAAATCTAATTAACCAACTGTGTCTCACAGGTTGCAGTGTAAAATCTGTGAGGCTGTCTGTCTGAACGGAAATTCAACCAACTCATATTAAGCACAACAAAAATGCTACATCTAAGCGCTTAGGTACCAAAGTTCGCGAGTAATAGGCGAACTATCCGACCGTGTAAATGGAAATCGTAGTAATCCCGTTAAATCCGATCAACAGGATTTTTCATTTAAGTTGAAATCAACTATATTTATCCCACTGAAGTTTGCATCTGAAGGTGATGGAGTAGGCGATAGAGTAGGATCCGGTGATTACTTATTTCAGAGGTTTTTATTAGACGATTCCAGCTCGAACTCCATGGTTAGTAAGCGGCAAATCCGGAATGATAAGTTTTGCGTTTAAAAATGTAAATTCGAACAGAATCAGTAGCGAAAGAGATACAGTTTTGGGCTGCTTCTATAATTCAGACTACAGAAGTGAGATAACTAATGAGATTACAAATGTGTGAAACTAACGAACCAAAATCAACGTTACTGCTGCTGAAGCATAAAGGAATGCAATAATTCCAAAATCACAGTCAAGTGTTTTTGTACACATAACTTAGGACAGCCAGTGTTACCAAGACTATCTTCATGACCTTAAGCAACCGATTAACACGACCACAAATGAATACAACTAATATAAGTCGACTCGAATCAATGACGATACGCCAGTGGATGTCTAGCGAGTAACAAACCAAAGCAGTCAGTTAATGTAAAGATCCAGTTCACTAAGTCTTCATGATGTGTTTTCTTGATTCTATAGTTCGTTCATAACGATATCATAGCGTAACCGATGGTTTCTTCGTTTCTGAGGGTAAATTTGTCGCCAATCTGTCTCTATTTTCAAAACGTATTTGGTGTATATTTCCAACTGCTGTGCCGAACCCTCCTAAGGCTCAAAGTTGCAATGTCGATGGATTTTTATACTGAGGAAACTTGGAATCAAGGTGTTGAATCTGAACTTATACGTAGTTTGGTGCTCCAACTCAAGGCAAATTGTATTCAAATTAGAAAACGTAACACTGTGTACTTGCGACCACCAACGCTTTCTGAGTTAACCGTTATGTCTTTGCATTGTACCAAGATCTAACCTTGTTGATTTGTATGAAATCAATGACATGCAAAAAATACGTCCTGTGAACTGCACGTTAACCGTGGGGATGAATTTAAATCGCTATCGATTTCTGCAGGTAAAATGCTGGATCTTCTTGATTTTTATGACCCAGATTCCGGACAAATTCTGATCAAATTATCAGTTAACTTTTGACTGTAAATATGCTACAGGAGATATTGTCAGCAAAGTGAAGAACTAATTTATACAATCTATGGCTGAAGATCCAGCTTAGACGAACAAATACAGCTAAGAGATATTCAAATAGTTTATGACAACTTGTGTGAAAATTTGTTTTCACTAGTTTCAACCCTCAAGGGTTGGTTTATATGTACATCTTTAATTTGCTATGACCTGAAATGTATTTGACGAAAGCTAATTGTTTTAGGTTGACTGGTACATCAAACGCACTTTATTCGTTAAGATTTGATCTGGTATTCCCATGATTATCATGGAATGTATACGGTTAAAAGGTATGCTAAGTGAATTGGTGTTTTTTCTCCATTTCACTCTGGTTTCAGACTAATTGTGATAAAGTTCAAAAGTAATCGGCTTAGTTTTCAGATTTGCCAAATAACGTTGACTAACACGATACAAAGTCCAAAGTCAGATATAATATGTTATCACCAACAGCCTGAATACTGGCAGGACTACAGTACCAATCGATAATGGTACGTGGTGTGACAAAACTTTGTAAGTGAAGTGTGTATAAAATCAAATGAAATTGGTATTGACGAAATCAGATTCCAATAGTGGAAAATTGAAGGATTGGGGAGATTTACTCTATGAAATTTGTACTTAACCAGTCAGAGTTAAGAAAGCTACACTTTGTGGGTAACAAGCAGTAAAAACAGTTGAGTTTCCTGAAGAAATAAAGTAACATCTGAGCGGTCTTCATCCTCTCGGCTCATTATCCGTGCTTACCTCACAGCTAGCTCGATGAGATGTCTTTACAGTCAAGCTGAATCGTCTACGTCTTTTTGTAACATTTCAATCAAGAGAAGACGTTGATCACAGAGAGTGGTAGCTAATCCGGTTCATTGACATGTTACCGCTTTTTAACTAAGTTGGCTCTGAAATAACGTCCGCCAACTAAACGGAGAATCAAAACTCTATCTCACTCTCACTAACAATGTGGTCGTTTCCTTAAGAATGCTGGCAACCCGATGCTGAGTGTACGGGTTTACATACATAGATTTGTGAATTAATTCCATTCCCCTTTTCATCTCCAAACTTGGGTTTCCTGTTCCATGACCGAAGGGTAATTGAGCTCGATAATGCCAGCAAATTTGTTATCGTCTATGACGCTGATGATTTTGAGATAACTCTGGTAGATCGCCGGGTGCGTGGGTTGGTTAGGTCATCCTGTTTGTGGAGATTAACATATCGACGGTTAATAGTTTCGCTTTACTACTTACGGTCGAGTAACAAATTACGCACAGGCCTCAAATCAGACCAACGTAGGCGATAGAAGAGAAAAACTTAGTGCAAAACATCTATGCGCCCGTGTTTAAAAAGGACACTTATCGTAGAGAAAAACAATTTCGTTCACTGATAAGACGAAAAGGAACTTAAGAGCAGAATTGACCTGAGCAGAAAAACAACATCTACATCCCAGCTGCCCACTACTCATCAAAACTAGAAAATTCTCTAATTAGAAGGCAAGCGAGATATGGATTTTCTCGTCAAACAGATGAACATGATTTAACAACTGTTTTCATTTCCATGCATCAAATCCTCAGTTGAGCATTACATACACTGTCAGTGAGCTGAATGCCAGTCAAGGAATATACTGGGCAAGAAGTAATGGAATGAAATTAGTAGTGTAACGGTAGTACTTTCAATTTGAATGAGAGTATACAGATGAGAAGACAAAGCAGAAGACTCCTCACAGCAGCAGAACAAATTAGTAGGTGAGCACTAAATCATTCATCTTCATGGCTTTTTAAAAATGTCACCTCATCAGTTTGTAAGCAGTTATATTAAGTAGAGATTTTGTCTAACCATCAAGGCCTGTGGACGTTCTGCAGTGATAAAGCGGAAACTTTATTATGGGTGAAATTTGTGTTCCACTACTAGGCTTCCGTTGCACTTACAAGGGATGGGACAAAATCGTAATCGCCGAGTCCACTGCCTCTCCCCGAATGTTCCGAAATAAGGTAATAAGACCAACAGACTGAAACTTAAAATTATTGCCTCTAGCTTATGGAAGGATCATCGCAATGGTTGTCACAGTGACCATCGATAATAATAGTTTCAAAGTGGTTTATTACCGTGATACCTTATGGTTTGAATATAATTTGCTACAAATAATCAATGTTCTTATCTGCTAATAGCTAAACCGAATACTCATGTACAATACCACCTTGTATACGTAAGCTAACAACCACTGCTATTCATGACACTTATGGGACATGTTTACTGACCATGGAGTGGGCATTCTGACGGGCATAAACTTACACTGGAAATGCATCGTCAGACTTTTTCGATCATGGCATCGAATAGCCGAGTAACAAAAATGGTGAATATGCAGTAAACATAACGTGACAAATTCAATTCCCCGTTGTCTCAATACACACTGTCCGATTTAGAGCAATTAGACAGTAACCGAACCATTTGTTACTTGATTTTAAACGGGATAGTAGCAAAGATCCCGACAATATAGAAACACAATTCAAGTAACTGTTACTAGACCCCAAACTCGATCTGTGCACACGATAAACGGTCACTGTGGTTTGCCATCTGGGAAATCTGGTCTCAATGGTCGTGACCTTATTGCTTATTTATGTTACACACCCATAGCTATTAGTGTCATCACGACTTTGTTCACAGACGTGACCATATTCACTCAGCTGACATGCTTTGAGATAATGCAAATACCGACGGTGACTTTAAAGTCTGCAAAGAGAGTTATAAGTGCCCCTAACAAGCTGGCAATGTATATTCCCTTCTTAGTCCCCTTAGCTGTTGCACCTCTTTTCGCTCATAGGCTTAAATCGACCAGCCGTTCTGTGGTTTGTCTGTAAACGATCAACCGCTTACCACAGCTCCAGAATGGGTTGAGAAAGGGTTTTCGCAAACGGTTGGTCCCACTGACCACCAGCGAACCGGTAGACAGCTGCTCTGACCTAGTTTGGTCTCGTCAGCACCAGGCACGTCGGAGAATCGAACCCAGGACACATGAATAAGTGGCAGACTGCAGTCCAGGCATTTATCCACTAGATGATGAGGTCACGGGGTTTCAGGAAGGTATGTGAATTGATTTTCTTAGCCGTTGCTCCTCCTTTCGCTCACAGGCTGAAATCGATTAGCCAATGCTGATGAGACCCAACTAGGTCAAAACAGCTGTGAACCACTTCACTGGTGACCACTGGAACCAACCGTTCGCAATGTACACTCCCCTTTCTACTGAGCTTGACACTTCGATAATGGGCTCTGCCTACACTCTTCATCGATGATAATTTGGAACAAATACATCGGTGCACAGGCTCTAACAATCTATCCGATAAAATTCTAGTGGAACAAAAACGTGTCGAACCGTGTTTGTGTGCATTTGTCGCCTATGATATGAGCGCGATATCAAACCATCCATAAAATAGGGAGGTGTAGCGCTTCGGTTAGGGAAATGTTATCCCTTTGTGAAACCACAATACAAGCCCAAATCCTTGGAACTACCATGTCTCCGGATCGATAGACACGATCATCGTCATGTATAGGTTTCGGTCATACCAGTATATAGAAGCGTATATTGTACTGATTACCTCCAAAATACCTGAATTAATCTGGAATGGATGACATTTTAATCAACATAGTTAGTGTGGTCAAGTTGTCTGGATTGATGAAAAGTGGCATAGTTACAAATACAACAAGAAATGACTCTGAAAGATGATTGAAGACATTGAAATTCTGTAATACTAGGTTCCACCCTAACACACGAAACCACGCCCCTCAATCGTAGTTACGTGACAAGTAAAGCATATTTGGTGCGACGTCAGTTGGGTAGTATGTTGAGTGGTAGCCTCACAGCCAAAAAACCTAAATGAGTGCAGCTGGGTTCTGTTCAAACGGGAACGATGTTCACACAAATTGCATAATAAAATCAGTAAATGTAGGTAAATAATGTACAAAATTGTTGCACAAGTTGTGCATTGTTTCGCAAAAAGAAATATCATTATAGATGATTGTATCATTGGCCATCCTCCCAGTTCGAACTGCACGTGATCAAGTCCCTGGATTCTGTCTGCGCACAGCACATGCCGAAAGAGTTGTTGATCTGACCTTTTCGTCAAAGTTCTCTCAAGGCAATTACGAAATTTCGGATAGCGAAACAGACAAAAACATTTTAAAAGGTCACAATTTGGGGAAAATACGCAACAGAAAGGAAATGTTACTTGTTAACGTGTAATTGCCGGTTAGACAAAACTCACACTTGGCATATCGAATGCTTAATCAAATCCCCGGTGGATGCCTAAGTATTTTGGCATGCGCTTTTTGGGGCAGAAGAAAAATGTGGAGTTTGAAAATCAATGTTGAAAAGTTAGCTACTACCGGTCCCTATTGTTCTTACCATCATTTCTAATGTGGTTCAAACCACTTCACAATTGCCGATCTCCTGGTCAAGACTTTAGCTTGCGTAAAGTGTTGCTTTGTTTGCACTCATCATGGTACGCAGACAAGACCTAACTCAATACACCCAAATGTTTCAACTCCCAAGGACGACATTATGTTTCAGTTGTGATGAGAAAGCTTATGTGATGCGCGTTTGGTTGGACTGGTTCACCTACTGCCCTTATGAATGTTCCTGTGGAACGATTGTATAGTTAGTCGTACTTATTAAAATGATGTGACAATCAGTTTTCAGTGAGAAACACGTTTTCTACATGCCGTAACTTCCGTTTAGTGCGGTAACACAGTAAGCTACGCAGAACTTGTAAACTGACATTTGCAGTAGTATAAAAGATTAACGGAAATCGAGGTGAAGGTAAACCTTTCAACAGTACAATTAAGCAATCATTTCCCATAACAGCAGGCAACACGCCGATTTTTCCATAGGCAACCGTTGTCGAAATCAGGTTTATCGTCAACCCAGAGCACACAAGTAGAAATTTTTACCCCCCAAATTATTCTAAACCATGCAAACTGGTACTCTAGTGTAAATCGTGTACATCATGGCCATTGGAAAAGTAGCACAACATGACACCAATCCAAATTGGCTTCATTTCAAATGATCAATCTGAGTGATCTATCCACAAAGTTTAACGTCTCACACACTTCCTCTGACGTGCAAACTCTTTACATAAGCGACAAAGTTCACTTAAGCACCCTAGTTTTAGCTGTGTGACTCAGTAACACCAGTGCCGATTGTCAATTAAACTGTTGAACTTCCCACTTCCAATAACCGTCAAGGATTTGACGGCCTGCCCCCTTGCATATGGTCTTCTGCCACAATATAACAACAAAAATCTCGTAGTATAAAAGTCGGGATCTCAACTTGACTTTAACTCGAAGTCACCGTTTCCACAAAAAAGAAATGTTTCATTTTGCCGTTTCACAAAATGTCCACTCGTAACCGATTGGACATCTTCACACAGAATGTCAGGTTCCCCTCACATGTCTCGCTCGTTTCCTGAACACCAGATCGCTGAAAATGAATTTGAAAAACGAGTAGCTGTACAATTCTTCAGTTCGAACAATATCAACTTAACAGGATATATCATAAAACATTAACCCCATTCTTTATAGTTTGTAAACCAAGCACACCAGAACACGAGAAGAACAGTAACAATGATCGCATGCAGCCAATCGGAAAATTCGAAAGCGAACGTGGCTGTATGTTTGCAACTTAAAAGTCAGTCGCGATCAATGCGAGGTAAGCCTCTTGGTGGTCAACACGAATGCTCCATGAAAGCGTGACCAGAAATCTAATCCGAGCAGTGGGAAGTACATGCACTACTGATAAGATCTAACAACTTCCAAATTAGAATCTAAGGATTTTTCACAGAGGACTGACTCGAAAATCTATAGGAATGCGACGGCTACGATCAAATGTAAGCGACGTTCACCTTAAACTGATAAACTACTAACATGCGACAACAGCTGACGTACAAATCTATAGAGGCACTGGCGATCTCATGGGGAAAAAAGGAGATGGTGTAGCAGTTTATAGAATAGGAAAGAACATTTGCATTTTTGTATGCATTTATGTGTTCATCGGAGAATAATGTGTTCGACGGCTTATGGATAAAAGGAAATTTTTTTTAGAGGAGGTAGTTGTAAAAATCTAGACATCGGTTGGATTCGAAACAGATACCGGTCTTTTTTTGGAATTAACAAATCTGGCAAAATACCCATTAGCAAAAGTAACTAAAAAGGAAGTTCCGAAAATCATTGTATTACACTCAATTCAGCAAAGAAACACTGAAGCAGAATTCATGCAAGTGGACACAACAGGTGCAGTAAGCAACAGGCAGTGGAAAAAAAGCTATTCGTATGTTTGAATCAATAAAGTCCGTATATCAGAAATAGAAATACTGAAGAAAACGGCTAATAAGATATGTCAAACTGAATACACATAACAGTCTATTGTAGGTCATCTGCGTATGACAAAGAAGCAATAGTGCAAATCAGAAAAGAGAATTGAGGGAACGTTGTTAATTTGACGGAATAAATAATGGTTGAAACAAGTTCTGCCATGAGAACCTTAGGTTACTTTTTGTTTAGTATTGTTTCTATGGGCGTTATTAATTTCGGATTAAGTCTGCAAAACACTAAAGTGAACAGATTATCAAGTAAAGTGTTTTCAAGACGTGCTTCGCGATCACTGTCGTCGGATTTATTGTGTGTAACGTGTTAACACTCAGTGTCCAAACGGTGAGACAGATCATGAACATGTTCCAGTATTATTCGTCAGGAGTATCCGATCTCTCGCCCCATATGCACTTTTCACATGGACGCTATTTTTGAGAGTGCACTAAAGTGTGGAATGTTCTATCGGAAACGTTCTGGCAAAGATGGAACGTGCGGGTTCCTGTGGAGCATCCCTCTCACTTTCGAGGTGCCACTTAATTCTCGGGTTCTCTATCGTGGAACGTCTGCTTGAAACCGTGGACCGTCTCATAAACGTACTCTTGTTGACGAGCTAACAGCGAGGATGACAAGAATGTATCGTCTTAGCTGAACTGCTACCTGTGGCGTCGAAAAGACACACAGCCATTGTAGAGAAGACGTAGAATACCTAAGTGCTACCAGGATTTTACATCAAGATTCGAAATTTTGACCCGTTGTGGACAAAATTTTAACATGCTGGCCGTACTTGAAAATCAATAAACATGAAGTGGGATGATCGTGAGTATGACCGATTAGTGGAATAATATGCACTATACAGGCTCTGTCGAGTATTCCGTCTCCAATCTGAGTGATTAATGTCCCGGATATTATTTACAGAGAAAACATGAGATGATTGGACAATGGCGGCGTTTGAAATCGTAAAGATCCAGATTGTTTCGGTCAGCGATGTGGGTAGGCGTCGTCTGCCCAATTGAGGACTTCATGGTTACTTGAGTAGTTGGTTAGAAACGTGATTCCAAATTGCGGTATGCAGTAGTCACCTGAGACTGGTCTTTCTATATAACCTCATTTCATCTCAATGTTTTCTGCTTTCGTTCAGATATACATTTTTCTTTCCGGGGTATTACTCATCAAAGATGAGGTGAACGGCACTTCGAATCATACTCTATCTGGTCAAACACGTGGCCATTGTGAATAAATGACTTTTAACTAAACAACGTTGTTTCCTTTCATTTCTTGGAACCAACCGTTTGCCATATATGCAGGTTTTAACAAGCATACATTAATTTACCATCGACGTACCTGAAAGGGGAACGTTGAGAATGACAAATACATGTTTTCCATAAATTATCATCGGGTTGATACAGTTGTAACATTAAACAAAAGGGAGTTGAGTCAATCAACACACAAATATCCTTTGTAACAGCACTGACCAAATGGCAGACTATCCAAAACAAATGTTCGTCATACTCAATAGCTGATTAAGTTGAGTTAATAGTTGAGTTAATAGTTACCGGTGAGTTAATAGTGAGTTAATAGTTACCTCAGTATTCTGTAGAACGGTTCAGTTCCTTGTTCCAAAGAACGGTTTCACCAAAATGCACGTCAGCTTTAATTATAATCCGGAGTAAATAGTAATACCAAACGATTCATATTTTGTGAAATTCGAACATTTATGAAGACGTTTTCCGGTTGGACTTAGCTAAACACCACCATCGGTTTTTTTAGTGTGAGGGGCGCTGACAAATGCCTCACTCAAAGTGAACACCACTCACACTTGGTCGCATTCAGATAAACTCTAGCTGTTTTTTTACTGAAAGCATTTGAGGATAGAATAACTTTATTTGTGGAGGATATACAGCGGGTATTTTTAGCGTGTATTATCATTCAGTATTGAATAGACAAGCAAGGCACCTTGGATACGTTGACTTTCGTTCGTGTAACTTGCAATCTCACTTTGTAATACTGAGTTGGAATTGTACGATAAAAGCTATTCACTAAATTTACGAAGGCAGTATTCAGGATTAATTCGGGTAGGAATACACAGCACGTTACTCAGGCATATGGGGGCAAGGTGAGCACATGATCATCAGTCGGGCACACTTCGTAAAAAGTTGCCAGCCCAAACAGTCCAAGCACCAAGCTTGTTTTAGTAAAAACGCTTCATTGAATAATTGCTTTGTTTCCTTAATATACGTCATTCAAGTCTTACGCAGGAATCACATCTGAAGCAACAATAGAGATTGTTTTTTTTTCATGGAACGCTTTCACACATGTGCCGTGCAACCAGATAGATAATCTTAAGCCCTAAGTGTTGTATCTCGTAAGCGCTCCAAAAAATCAACTCTACCTTAATTTGCTTTACTCCATTTGTTCGCAAAATAGCTTAATTCCCGGATGGCTACAACTGATTTAGATTCAAAAGGCAGTGACTGATCGATAGGCTCACTGTTATATTGAAGCGCTCATATTTTTTTGTCGGAAAGAGTAAAACAAAGTAAACTGTAACAGTAATCGTCATCAAAAGCTGGTTGATTATAAAACACTTCGTGACTGCAAGACAGAGGTAAATTCCATCGGCGTACATTAAGATTAACTCAAAAATCTCAGTTGTGGGTGGGTTTTGGCACACAGCATCAGCAACTTCCGGACAATTCATAATGCTGTGAGCAAAACCCGAAAGCTATGCAAATTGCGTACAAAAACATATACGGCTGGTCTGCAGGTGGACAACTGAATGCACTGAATTAGGTTAGTGTCAAACCCCTAACAAACGCGACAGATTGAAAAGGCGAAACGAAAACCACTTAATGAAGAGTTATCGGCTTTGTAAATGGTGGCATGTCATTCGCTGTGGTAACGCACTGTTTCACATAACGCCTCTAGACTCTCATATGGACAGTTTCATGTCTCTGACATTGCAGAGAGCATATGCTGACCTTACGTACTAATACGGTTGAAGTTTCTTTTACAGAGTAAAACTTAACGCCGTATCAAACAATAGATGTCAGGGGTATAATTGCTTCATTGTACAATGTTTTTCTGTGCCGTCTATAGGCAATCCAACTTTCAAACAACATCCTGCTTTCCATTTATTTTGGTAGTTCGACGCCATCCTCATCAAACCCGAAAAACCGGAACGGTTCGATAACATACACTTCGATGTCCCCGAGGACACGTCGGATCATGTGGAAAATTTCAAACAAAAGCTGATGGAAACAATCCCTCTGATAGCAGTAAAGATATTTTGAATTATGCAATCCATCAACCGATTTCAGAGCTTCACTATATGCAACTTTTTTTGCTTCTCTTCACAAACCAAACACGTTCTAATTTTCATGTCTTTTCGGAGGCTTCTTGTATACGACATTATTGTGTAAACTGGTGCAATACAAAAACACATAACGCACGGTATTCTGACACTGACTAAGAGTTGGCAACGGCATGAGACATAATTCCACGTCCCGTCACCAATGCACCAGTTAAAAAGACAACGGCTGATTAGCACGCTAAACTGATTTGTATATGAACAATGTTGATTGGCGACTATCCAACACAAGGCAATTGTCACGACGGTAGTGGACAACACAACAATTTGTTACTTACACAGTTCAAATATCAAATTAAATCGATACTTGTCCTTTGAAATGATGATTGTTAATGCAAATTGGTAGCAGTTTCATAAGTAGGTCCTGGTGAGTACAAAACAGTGGGAAAAATGGAATGTTCACAAGACTGCCATAAATCATCAAGTGTACCTAAGTTGTCGATTTACGAATTTCAATAACCTGATAGATAATGACCTAAATTTGGCTAAATCCTGTGGAATTGATCTAGGCAAAAGCGACGCTGTTCGAACCGATACTCCTACAATATGTAGTCAATTCGGTAGGCACGGAACTAATTCATATTCGAAAGCTGCTCTAAAGACTTCTTACAAAGATCTGACTCACTAAGACAATAAAAGTAATCTTACATCCGTTCCCATATTTACTTGGTAAAGAAGTCATTTCAGTTTAAAGGCTTGATTTTTCTGCGTAAACTTTAAATGAAGATAAACATTAATCAGCTTCCTGGTGTGGAAGAACGTCGGAAGAAAATCGCGGAAAACGGACGGACCGAGAAGACGAATAAATCAGGACATGAAGAAAAATTTCAGCGAAGTATTCAGAAAAACATTGTCGTCTCTTAAAGCGGTAATCAAACTTATTATTCGTAAGTAATAGGGAATTCTGGCCAGTATAAATTGAATATCACTAATAAATGCTTGCCGCCAAGATATCCTCACAGACAATTCCGTCAACTCCTTACGAAAAGAAGCACTGTTGTTACAGCTCTTCAATAATGCATGCTCTTGCCACGATCAGGATTTCGACTCCAGCTGAACTTTCATCAGGCAATCGTGTTGACCACTACATGAGTGACTTCATATTGGGCCCGACCGAACTATCATATGCTTGTGAGTAGTGCTCAGATTGCCCGATCGCCTCGAGAGGAAGTACAGTAACTGTTCCACTAACTTCAATCGATGACACCAAAAGACTGAAACTTGCTCCCATGTTGAAATCACAGAAATCATTAAACTCGTTCAGTGGAATTTTGATTATTTATAGGCAGCCAGGGATTTCCGTTGATATAATTTAAACGTCACTCACAACTGATTTCATCTTTCGCATTCCTGAGAAGACTGTAGGAATGGCACCGATAAGATACAGACTGATAACCACGATAAGCAGAATGCACGCAAACGAATTATGTCATCCTCAAATTCAACGGTAAAACGACATTCATGCGGAACGATTGCATCTAGATGTGCACACTCATGAAAGGGGATAATGTTGTTTAGGTTAACAGAGTTGCTTGGCATACAAAGAGTATTACTACGAACAAGGTTGGGTTCCAGTAAGTTAACAATGTAGTGCAATTTATAACTCGATTACAACAATGAAAACTGAAACGGCGAAACGTCGCACACGACGTTTTTATTTCACACTTTACATAATTCGTAATCCGTCAATAAAAAATGTGCAAATTAGTCGTGTATGTAAAAGATACAGCAAAAAATGATCCGGGTGCGACTCAGTCTATTAGAGCTGTGTCTGATGAACGAATAATTCCGGCTGCTCGTTCAGTAGTATACCAGTTATCAGGAAAGGTACTGCAGTATGTCGAGTTAAGGCTGGCATAATCATCAGCTACCACCCGAAAAATAACTTTCATACGAAACAATTAACTTTCAAATTTTGTTAATAATACCGGCCCGGAAACACAGTTCTCGCGACAGAGAGCTCAAAACTGTCGCGGATGATGATTGTTATTACCAGCTCACTGAACATCCACACACTGTGCGACTCACAGACCTCGTGATACTGGGTGAAGACTTGAATACTCAAGTAATCAGGTTAAGTCATTCCGAGCGTGATTTCAGTGACCTTCACTTTTGTGGTGCTCGTCGAACAGACAGTGGTAAACGTTTGCTGCAGCTCTGTGCTGGTAACGGTCTGTTTCTGGTAACTTGATTTCCAACGTTCTAGGCGTCACTGCACCACCTGGCCACATCCATCGCAGAATCAACCATGGACACAGCTGTCGATGGTGTTGCCGTTTCCAAGACTGGACCACTTGCGTGGATTCCGATCGTGCACTGTTATCTGTAATATTTGGTCAGCGTTTTGGTAGGTGGCTATCTCATCGTCCAACAAAATGACGTGTGTTCTGTCAGAGATACAGCCGCTTTACACTCACCAGAGCACACCTGCCTCTAGTCTAGGTCCTCCTCTACAGATGACACTGAAACACATTGGACACATATTGTTACGCAATGCATGACTGTGCTACTGCTCATTCAGCTGTTGACCATTGGATCTCCAAGTGATCAATGAAAATACTTTACGCTCACCGGAAGATTTCATTCAGCAGCGAGTTTAACTTGGCCTGCAAATCTACTTGCGTGGAACTCTGGATGCAATTATGAATTGATTACGGGGTCTGATAAACACAACGTGTTGTTGAGATGGAATAAGCCGCTGCTACTGGGAACTCTCGAAAGCCTTTCCATCTCATCCAGGCAACGGGTGGAAGGAAGCCAGGTCTAAGCGAGCTAATCTGTGAAACCAGTGGTGTGCCTGTTCAAAACCTGCAATGACGCTTAGGACACTGATCTGAGCACATCCAACAACATTTCAACTGGCCACTCGCGCCATTGACTACACCCTCGATCTCTACCTGTGTTCATTGGTCAGCTGGCGTTTCTGCCCTTCTGAAGCCTTGCAAGCCACCCAACCCAAACAAACTCCCTCTCACCCTTTTACAGGTGGTAGTCCAGCCTTAGTTAAGGAGCTGACGGCTCTGCTCCGGAAAATCTGGGTCAACAGAATTATTCCACGTGACTTGGGTTTGGTTGGCACCATTACAATTTACATAAAGAGGTCATACTGTGTGTGTAAATCACATTAATTTTCTTCTCATAATGTGGCACACTTGCCATTCCTTGTGAGTTTTTACGCGTTAAACATATATCTAAATCAACATCGACAGTATGTTCACACACTTGACTAGTACACTTCTGCGTTTAGAGGGAGGCTGTGAATAAGTGCAGGTGGTGTTCAATTTGAAACAACCTCAACTTCCGAACTGGAATTGGATGTTAAAAGTGCAGATCGATCCACTAAATCGAATACACCTTAACAGTCGGGAAAAAATGCAACTGTTGGTCAGCCGTGTGTATGACGCTGCTCTGGATTTTGACGGAGTGGAAAATTGATCAATACAACCTCGTATAGGGGGAAAGGTTGTCTGTTCTTCCCTAACGTATACCTCCACGACTGTAATGAGTCGACGGAGTATAATGGATGTCAAAACCCCAGTAATAACTGGAGTGAAACTTATTCCCTCAGGGTTTTCCCAAAAGACCTGAATTCCACTCTTATATATGGGAACCAAAATCGAACAGTCGCAGCACGGAGAGATGGCCTCCATCTTCCACACAAGTTGAAACAGCCGATTCGAGGTCTCCTCCTACGAAAAGCGTCAACAGGAGATCATTTGGGCTAGCAGCCATAGTACGTTTGAGAGCCGAAACGCAATTCCGAACCACAGTCTTAGTGGGTGGTTCCGAATCTACCGGCCTGGGTGTTGTATTGCGGTAACACAATAGAAGCAGAAGGTCAGCTAAATTGATCCGTTCAACGCTCTAACCTTCTGGACTTATTATGGATGAGTGTCATCCCTCTCTCGCTGATACCTTCACTGAGAGACGGTCGCCTGAGATCACTAGCACAGATAAGCTGTATGTGGTCCCTGAAGCAAAAGCAGTTTCCACCTTCATAACTTTCTCCACTAACTAAGCCTCACGATCAGCGTTTAGGCTATGTTTCAGTTTCCTACAGATATTCTCTAAACTGCCCGTATGAATGTTCCGTCTGAAATCTAACAACTCCAGGGAGTTCTCCGAGATCCAATGTCTGTTCGACTCCTAAACCACTGTTTCTGCATGCTACAGTACTTGCTTTATTGACGGCCCGTGAGATCTGAGTCCAGTAGTTATTAGGATCTTCGAGGTAAGAACGGCTGCTTTCTAGGCTAGTGTGAGGCTAATGTTTTACTGACGGTACAGCCAGTTTCTCAACAACCAGCCGTTGCTGTCGGTGGGGTTGTCATCCAAATAACACCAAAACTGCAACCTACCACCATGTGATCTGAATCCAAGTATGTGCTCCAATAAGAACAACAACCCAGAATAGAGTCCCGCAACATATAACTAACAGCTGTGTGGTCTGTCCGAGACTAAATCTGATTCAGAACAGAGGGGCATCAGATATAACAATGACTCGCACAGTGTCTAAAACTAGTGCTGGCTAAAAATGGCTTACGCAGAGCACACAGTTCCAACAGCCACTTGTCATTATTCAAACGACGCGATGCTACTTCGAACCAACCACTGGAACGGGACTTGACCTCATCAAAGCGGTCGAACTGGATGTTCATATCTCCGGCTAGAATAACTGTATCAGAACCATGTGTCGACCGGAGGAACGCATCCTTGAAGCCGACGTTATTACGGTCAGTTGGAGCATAAGCAGATTTCTGGAGGTTTTGCGTCTAGAGCTTGTTTTAGTAGAAGTTGCCAAGTGAACGGCACAAAGTTTACGGTTAACGGGAATCCAGTCTAACAACGCGGTTGCGGCCGTCATACTGATGACTATGCCTACTCCAGGATGACCGGTAGCTGGGGCCGTGGAGTCAACCAGACTGTATAACCAGCATCGAGCAAACAGACCTAGTTAACAAACCTAGACAGGAAAATGATTAGGGTTCTCAACTAAAGCTTGTCCCAAAGTCCCGTATGTCAAGGTAACGAGTGAGAGGCAAGGTAATAAAACTAGAGGTTTTTCCGTAAAAAGATTCCAACCTCCCTCTAACCCACAATCTGGAGGACCGGCAGATTGTAGTCTGTCAGACATACCTGGTATCAGTGACTCCGTCGGTGTGATCGTCAAACCGTCCAGTTTAGTCCAACAAATGCATAAACCATCATGCCGTGTCAAGGTCCAATCTCGTTGTGATAACGACGATTGGCGTAAATTAAAGGTTGCCAATAGAAACCAAATTTCCCGATTTTTGCATTGACTAATTAGGTGCATAACTGGAAGCTTCAATCTACTGGCAAAGATGAGTAAACATTATTACTAGTAAAAGTAACAATTAAATCACTAGCGAAATATGACCGATATGGTAAGAACGAATCCGTAACAATCACGCTACTTGTGTAAATTCCCAACTTTAATGAGCCCCAACTGGCAGTAAAGACAGGAAATATGAATTCCTGACAATACGGTGTTCCGTGTAATTTGCCAGTGTTTTGTGATTCCTTTGAATAGTTAATTAACCACAGATCTTTGTGCTTATAAGCACTGACAGTAAGAAGTATACTTCTCGTTGAATGACGGACTTGTTATACTGTACCATGTGTACGACATTTACGCTGCGGATATTTAAAAATCCACTTTACTTCATCTGTCTAACGAATCAAAGGGACTCTTACTCTTGGTGTACGTGATAATACAAGAACAGTACACAGAATTGCAAAAACGCTTCAGCAGACTATTAAGAGTAGAACATCTATACTGTTACCTTGGAGAGGTGGTCGAACTTGTGTACTGTTTGATACAGCGGGCTATGCTGACTAGGACTCCGGCCCTTTCAGGTGCAACCTTGTCAGATAGGCTAAAGGGGAGCAATCAGATGAAAAGCATTTACACTCATAGGATTGTATGTCGCACTACTCACCGCGTAGAAGTGCTCAGGTAGCAAGGCACGATCCCATGGGCAACCAACAGAACGACTTTTATAGTTGCGTCACTGTTGTCTTCCGTATCAGGAAGAAGGGGGTTAAAAAAGGTACCTTCGAACAAAGAGCACTCCGATCGGCCAACGGTTGGCCGCGACCATCGGCGTATTGTCAAATACGGCCGAAAGACATCCGATATTTCGCAAAAGCCTGATGTCGCTTCAAGTACATCCACTGCACGCAGCAGTGCTCAAAATCAGAGATAAATGTCTTATTCACTGCGCCATCGGACTGGGCAAGCCCCTCACTGCCAAATGAGTCAGACTCTTGAGTCACTGGCTCCGGGTGAGGTCCCCCAAGAAAACCCTGTATCCTGTTGTCTCACAGGTCAGACTATTGAGTCGGAGACTCGGGATGGGATCCCTCAAGTCAATCCTTTCCGAGGCATAAACAACCGGGGAGTATCAGAAATTATCCTCCTCTCGACAGTGACATCACTAACCGATCACGACTTTCTCCTACTGTTTTGCCCCCTATTCCTTCTGCCTTCCATGTGCATTCGGGCGATGATTGTTTCTGAGGCCAAGACAACTGGTAAATATCGGCAACTTCAATGTCCACATTCTCCGACAAGTCGGCCAGCAAGCTGCTCTGGCTAGTACTCTCTCAAGTCTGGAGCTTGATGTGTGCTGTGTGTGGGAGACGCGAGTCTACGATTCTAACACGGTTATCCATTTGAGCTCACTTCTAGATAACTGTCGACCCAAGCGTAACTCCCTCAGAGTTCCCGGTGACGCCGAAGCTGAATCTCGCGGTCATGCTGGAGTGGAAATCGCACTGAGTTCCAGAGCGGAGCAATGCTCGTTCGACTGAATCTCAGTGAACAGCCGCTTGTGCGCTGTGAGATTCAGTACATCGGTAAAAGTCTGTTTGAAAGGAAGATGTCAACAGGCTTGCTGTGTTTGACCATCGTTGTCTCCGACAATTTGCTCACATTGAATGGACTGATCGTGTGAGCAGTGTGGCCGCTTGCCTGCGCGTATTCCGGAACGCTCGGGATGCGCGATCAATTGGTCAACTAATCACGTTTCACAGCTTGAGATGGTTGGGTCACGTACTCCGTATGTCATCTGATCGTCTACCGTACTGGACATTATATACTGAGACCACCTACAGCTGGGTAAAACCATATGGTGGTCAAGCAACAACGTGGTCACGAAATATGAAGATCCTGACTGCTCCATTGAACAAAGTGGGCAGGTGTCGCCTTCCTGGATGGGGTCTTCGTGATCACTCAAACCGCTGGTTAGAGACGCTGTCTGAGATGGTGGTGTGTCGCAGTCAATGGCGTACCTGTATCCATACTATTTCTAATTCTTCCGCTTAGACTTCTATTATTAATGCTTCAAAATTCTTAGTAGCGTTTTCTTCTGGGATATTTTACGTCACCGTTGAGGTGAGTGGCGGCCCGAACCACAGTACCTTCTGGTCAGGCTCATGGCTGCTATGATGATGAGGATGAGTACAACAGAATACAGTAAAACGATAAACATTCGATAATCGATGAAGTATGGGTATGCCATTAAATCCAAGAAAACTATTTAATAACACCATCAAATCCGGAAAACCTCGCCAGACAAGCTACACATCAGTTCCAGAGCGCCTCCCACGGTGCACGCAATTACTAAACCAAAACAACCGCAATTCGTAGCAAGTCAAGCCGATAGGAGCAATTATTGAGACTGATAGTTATAATCTAAGATCATGATCAATCAGGTTTTTCAATAACGGTTCGCGCACCAGATTGCCCTAAACGAACAGCGTACACTATAATAAACAATATTAACCATTACTGTAAATCCACGAAAATATCAAAACAAAACTTCAAAATCAAAAATATACACGTATCTATTTACACCTTTAAGTGGATAATTTATCAGAAGTGAAGGGTAGTAGTTGGATTACGAATAAAGTCAACCAAACATATACTGCGAGTTAAACGACGAGTGAGCAGGTTGGCAGCTTTGGTTTTGACTGCAACTGCCTTTGAAACCAGTTCGACAGTCAACGGTGGCGTGTTTACGACCTGTTCGGCGGATAACAACGCGTGGATTTGATCGCCAACATTATCTGGTGCCCCGATCTGTACGTGATCGTTGGGTTTCACGAGAAGCAGGTCCCCGTGTCGTAGGAGAAGACTTTCGAGACAGACACACGCCAGATCCACATCTAGATTGCGTTCAAATCTAAACATAACAATCGAATAAATGATATCGGTAAATAAAACCGGTAAGAGTTTTGGTGAGCAAATCTGCTGCTGAGCCCTCGGATTGTAACAGTAAAGTTACGAAAAATTTAAGGTAAATTACATAGTCACTACTGTAACGTTAATGTAAGAGACAGTTCTGCTTACTGTACAAACGCAGATGAGTAAGACCGCTAAAATCTGGATCTCTCAGGGCGCAGAGTGACTGGAAACGATCAGGGGGAAACGTACTAGAACATAAGACTAGAAGGGAACAACCGGTAAAACAGTTTCCAGTTATAGTGAAGCCACCTCTAGAAAAACAACAAGTGGTGAAAGCTATCACGTCATCCAATACAATGGAAAGGGTAATTATGCATTCCGCAAGGCACAACGCAGCGTACAAGCGTGATTGCACTCAACAAGATTGATCAAAGTCACAATACCACTTTTTACCTCCCAGATCAACGTTACTGGGTCACGAGATTTGAATAGTCTCTCCAGTCAACCACGCTTTTCCGCAGTATAAAAGTGAGGAAACATAAGCTACATTCATTCCGACGTTTGTCAGAAACATTACAAGTTCAGCATGTGATGTGTGTAGGTATGTGGAGTTGGAGATGTATGAACACCTCGTGGTCAAACACTTGAACAAGCGAGTACCGGAAGTTAAGTACGAGCAAAAACATTTTCAACAATGACGCACACTGCCCGATCGTGTTTACACGATTAGGGAACTTACGATGCACCAATCGATCTAATATATCACCTGCGCTGATAAGCATTTAATGCAACCAGTGACGACAATAAGCCAGGGATCACTTATAATCGATGGTATTTAACTGATTTGCTTGGAGGAAAATATACACGATTCAAAAGCTCATGAACACAGTGTGTCCTTTTCCAGACGTGACACTGAATTGATGCTGGTCAGGGCCGAATTAGGTAATCAGAGTAGAGCCTGCCCTGTATGACATACAAATGCAATACACTAGAGCATGGTAGCTAACAGTTACGTGGTTAGTTTGCCCCCCTCAATATCGAATCGCAATTTCAACGCATTAAAACAGTAAAGTTTGCTCGACGGATAAATAACACAATCTGATAAATTCCCTGTCTCTACTAAGATGAGTAACGAGCAAAACGAAGTATACTCTTAAGATACAGCAGCATCAACTTACAATGTACAAACAAATCTCCACCACTCAATGGAACATCCGAAACAAAACGGATATCTATGTGCGAAGGTGCTTACTGCATTAACGCATTACACTTGTAGTACACATTTCCATCACTCTCTCCTCTCAAATAACCCTCTGAACAAGACATAACACAAGAAAGTGGTTTAATTTCTGTGATGCTCACATTCAAACAGACACTTCTGTGGTGACCGACCGCACTCCTGCTTAGAACCAGTAGATGAGGACAGCCCAAACGAGAATCGGCTGATGTGCTCAGACAAGAACAAAAGCGGTTGTGTTTGCTGGTTGAAATTTTGTCAATTCTCATTTCGAGTCCATCAATCCGAGTTAGTGTAAGCTGCAATGTGGACTGCGTCCATTCGGACTAAACGGGAAACGACCAAGTCACGAACCAATTGCTCACTTAATACTCTTCAGAAGTTTGGAGATCATCATCAAAACAGTTTATTTCTTGTTCAATCCTGTAATACTGATATAAGTGATCTTGAATATGTGATCAGAATTCTCTTCAGAAGTCAACCTGAATAAATGGAACGTGTGCCGAACTTAATGGCTTCACTTTCGCGTCAGATCTAATTAGTCACATATGAGATAGGATCCAGGAGATTACATGAAGAAAACAAGTTGCACACGACAACTCACAACAAGAACGATGCTAAACTGATTAATTATCTCCGCTACATACTACAGTTACAAACCTGAGGTACTTATAATACACTGGATTTCAGAAAAAAACCGAAAACGCAAGTTAACAAGCGAAAGTTGTCAAATCTTAAACTAATATCAGTATCAACAACTGTATTGTAAGGTTAGTAAGCGAATCGTTTCAACCAATTACAACATGATTGCTTTTCAGCCCACAGAAGTGATTTTCATAGCGAGTCATCACCGCTTTTAGCTAGTGGTTGTCAAATAAATGAGGTTTCATCTACGGACATTGATTCTGACCTCTATTTCCACGAACACAACCTGACCGTCTGAACATCTCTGACTTTCAGAAACTAGTGACATCCATGGACAGGACCAGACAGGCTTGTGGAGAACAAGAACACATCGGCAAGTGTGTGTTGTCGCTTATGAAAACGTGCCAACGCCTTACTTTCAATTACAGCTTGGTTGTTTTTTTGCAAGGCGTAGGCACCCTGATGCTGAACGTTTGAATATAGACGTAGATTTTTTTTAAAGTGATTAGGTCCCTTCCAGTCCCTTTCCTTTTTTCACTCTCTCCTTCTATACAGAGTTGGCTTTTCCTTTCCTTCGTGGTTGAGTGGTAGTTAAGCATCAGTGTGAACTCCTGACGTGCTGCTGTTTATGATGATGAATGTATTTCATTAGCAATCAATCGGTCCATGAGGCAAAACAAAAACAATGCGAACGTCCTCTTATTCTATGAGAAAATATTACAAAGTTAATGTTGTTCCAAAATGATGGGAAACAGTTAAAAACAACAACTACATATTTCCAGGAATGAACTATAGCTAAAAGCGGTATTTAACGGGGTTGAAAACGCACAGAAACGGCTACATAACCATAACAAAATCTGCAATAATAGAACCAACAGTGTGATAAGAAGTTTCGACTCTTTTTACAGACGCGCATATGCCGTTTGATCAGTGAAGAATATTACGAACAATCTCAAAATTGTTTAAGAATACATTCATGTCGTAGCATTCACGAGTTGATCGTTCAAGGTAAGTTATAAACCCCGTCAAATTCACAAAAACCACAATGAAGACCGAAAAGAATAAAACAGAAACCAACCTATTAATAAGTAATCTGAGAAATCCATGCAGTCTATCACGTGTGGTATCAACGAGGTTTGAGCTACAACTCGGGTCCTTCAGAGAAGCATGGGCAGCCAACTCTTCTTCTGCAGACACAGCAAGAAGACGAATTTCCAAATCTAATGCGCTTGGGCCAATCGATTTCAGAGTCTGCATGATCTCATCGACTAGATGAATATAAGATGACTAAAACATAAGATCAGCAAAAATCAGATACACCAAATTCCGTAACCGCATTTTCTGCAAATATAACAGTATAAATAATTCACTGGTATCAGTACAATTTCCATACGAAAACTACGGTTCACACGGTTTAACAAAGAAGCCAACCAACGGAAAAAACGAGTTTGCTATGTGATAAGTCGCTGTGTGCGTGCGCACACCGGTAGCACACAAAACTGTCATCACGGAATTTATTACGTCACATTCATTCGTTTGCAACACGTGAATCATGCTGTCAGTCGGTCAACTTTTGACAGCGATGTTTGAACTGTCAACCGATCTGTGCCACAACGTTACAAACTCGTTTTTTTGCTCCATCAATCATGGACCCCAATCAAGTATTGATTGGCTGATCAACTTTCATTATAACAAACAGTGAAATAACTTTTAAAGACGGACTACATTTTGGAAATCATTTCAGTTAGATGAAATATTTTAAGACCAAAGAAAGTGAGTTATCCAAGCGAAACGATATCTTCATATGATACTACCAAGTTAACTCAGATTAAAATTACTGGAAGAACTACATTATATCCACTTACCCGTCTTATGCCAACTAAGTCTTAGTAACAACGAGCGGTTTTCACATTAACGTTGTTTTAGGGAAAGTAGAGCGATTCAAAACGCATATATATCAACGAAAGTTCGATTTCTATGGTTTCATAGCATTGGGAAAAAAACAGCAAGAGAAGTCACTCTCATAATGAACAATAAGTACATTTTATTGAACAGTATTACCAATAATATCTTAAGAATATAGAAACAGCGTCCGGATACATAAACATATGGCGTAATTTCAACTCGAATTTAGTGGTGAACCACCCTAATGACGAATACAACAGTGCCTTGCTTTAATTAATTCTGTTATCCTTTGAAGCAGGTTCCCATGTAAGCTGAGTAAAAACTGATTAACTGACTCATTCGAAATCTTTTCAAATGTGTTTTTTTAAATCCTGTATGCTTTTTCCGTAAGTGGGGTCGAGGAAAACGCAAGATAATTCAACTCTGGGCACCGTGACAGCGAACAGAATTGTTAGAAAGGAATACTGACATGCTTAAAATCATTGTAATGTTGGATTAATAACTGACCTGCCGAAAAAACCGGATCGATTTGTGGTGGTAAGCGCAAAAATATCCTACTCAAATACGCCGTTATAACCATCGTCCCCTCATTCAAAGGCAAGCGCCCCAGTTCATCTCCACAAAAGCAGCTGTAACACTGTTGGTCGCCGAAATGAAATAGATTCCATCATCCTATTTGTAGCCCTTGTTTTAATTAACAACCTGATCACTATGACCTTTCCAACCAATTTTATTATACTGAACTAATTAGTTGTTAATATTCACAACGCGACCTGTTCGCTTGATTTAACCTTGACCTTGTTGCATTTGTTTGAAAAGCATTTACGTTTCCGAATGGGACTACCGTCGCGAACGACTGAGGTTTGTTCACCGTAATTACTAACGCGTTCGTTTGTAGAGCCGTAGAATTATTGATATCCAGGCATGTTTTCAAGCTCGGAACCCATCACCAGGCTGTGCTTGACCAAGCGATCGGATATGGATCAAAACGCCCACTGTAAACGGCCGATCCTTTGTTTTAGGGATTGTACGTGGATTGGCCAATTCGTAAGTTAAATGTCTGACCGGAGCGTCGCCAAAGCAAATGAGATGTCCATATATTCAACGGCGGACGGCTACTTTAATCAGTTCAATTAGTAGCAGAAGGCTTCATCTTTATTCTCAAAACCAAGCCTGGATTTGGCAACTTTCATCCTATTCAGGATACACTCGTGAGAGATGTTCAGGTAGGTGCTCTTATTGTCTACGTCAAGAAAGTCTTGACTGTACACAAAAGGTTGTAGACAAAATTGTATGCTGAAGCATGTCTGCTGCATAGTACAAGGCATATTATTGATTAATATCCCTATCAGATGTCACTGATGTGTCAGGTATCCTGTTGTGAGATATGCTACGTGTTTCTCTGAGTATCTCGATTATTTGCAAAAAAAATAATTTGATTCATTCCCAGATTCTAACTAATCCATTAGGGTATTTGACCATCTCTGCATTGTTGTACTACAACCATCCTTCATCCGATTGACAGCAACTTTATTCTTGTTATCTCACTATTGCAAACAGTAATGGCATATGATCATGGGACTGTAGGCAAATCGGACCTATTCTGAGTGTCACCTCATTGGTGGTCTACAAAGGTGATCAAAGGTGCAGTCTGCGTACCCAATAGAAATTCTTGTCAGAAAAGATGACAATTCAACCAGTTTCGGTGGATTCACTGTGATTTGCAAAAGTTCAGGAGACAAACTGAAATTGGACCAAACTTTTGATTTACCCAAAAACAAGAACATTGTTTACATTTTCATAGTTCGATTAAAAGCTCTTATTATTTATTACAAAGCCAACTTAGGCTGCTGTCACATTACCAAATCCTGACGTTGTAGATTCAGCACAATCGCTATCATCTTCGTTTGACTGTTCGTGTACCCAATTGTGTCAAACGTTCGTAAAAGACGGTACTTGGATTACAATGAAAGCATATTACGGTCACAACACCACATAGTTAGATAACGATAGCCGCATCTTAGTGGTCATAGAAAAACCGCGATATTGTGTTGCAGTAAAACGTATTTTGTTACATTATCGATCATCATCTATAAGTTGTTTAGTAAGCAAGTAAATGCCGATCCTGTATTGGTTTACTATTAGAAAAGAATGATCACAAACACCCAATGAGAAATTGAGTTTATAGCCCATTGGACAATCAGATATAACTGTCATCAATTCTAATGTTTACGACAAAACTGCAAATGGTCAATCGAAGCGTATGAGCCCGAGACCAATCACCTCAGCAACTGGTCTATTGTGCTTACGATATTTTTAGCGAACCGGTGGTAATGTGCACAATGGTCATCAATTATGAGGATGAGGAATACCAACCGATCAGAACAACACCCCCCCGTCTCATGGATATTCTTCGCGAGGATCCATAACTTTCATCAGTCAGGTCTAGTGAAATGAGACATTTCTTAAACTTCAGTACAGCGTATAATGTGAGCGCTTAGATGCCAGTAATCAACTGATAAACAGCCATGTAAGCATTCTTGTATTCGGTAACTACAATAAAAAGACGTTCCGAATTCAGCTATTTTAAGAGATGGAAGTTTTCTCAAAATCCCAAACCTTAAGCTGGTCAGACTACTGGGCTACATAGAACGAACTCTTGTTTAAAAAGGTTTATCGCAAAGGTAACCAGAATGTGATGAGGTGAGCCGATATTCGGAGTAAACTATTGGGTCGCAAATCTCCACGCTATATGTTGGGAGCGAACTTTAAAATTGTCCATTTACAACAATAGAATGTTAGAGTCTATCATGAAGTCAGCTATGGTTTCGATACCAGAGATCTTCTGGGCAGTTTCTAAAGCCGTGTTTTGTTCCCCACACAGTGGATTGAAGAAAAGGATATAGCAGAACTGGACTTGAGGCACTATCTGCTGTCGACAGCGTGTCAAGACAACATTGTAACCATGGTGAGACGAAAGCTGGAAATAGGGTATCACTGTCTATCACTCCCTATATGTCGAAAAACATTGGGAATTCGTGGATTAGGCATCAGCTGAGGATCAATTAAGCAAGCGGTGACTATTGTGAATAGTTTTTCTGACTTACATTATTCATTCTCCGTATGATTCATGCGTTCATTAACTCGTATTTCTTAGGGGGGGGAAACATTAATGGAAAGGCATCGCAGTACTGAGAAGACATGGTTAACATCGGATGGATGTATGGTTATCACGTGGTTTTTCGGAAGTTTTAACGTGACCTCGTTCGGTAGTAGTTAACAAGAATAGCACCGTGTATGTATAAGTCACTTTCTTCTGTCACAAAGAGTATCGTATCATCACAGCTCCACGAATCTCTACAGCCAACGTGCAAAGGTCGGTATCGTGTTCAGTATCGCTCGGACAAACATTACACGTTGGATGTTGGTGCTTCACACAAGAACATATCGATCGATCGTCTCATTCCAGCGCGATTTATGGAGGGATCGACCCCAACTGACTCGCACACGCTGCGATTTCCAGATCGATTTGTGGTCGCTGTTTCACCATAACCTCACATCTGATGAGAGGCTAAGGGGCCGCCGTTCCGCCCTCTCACGCGGCGCATCACGTGACAAGCCTAAGACCAAGTGACGCCCACTGTCTCAAGCTGTGCATGCACACCGACACATCCATCGGCCCGAAAACCTACTTCCACAGCGGGACGCACGCACGCACGCGCATGCGGTCACAACCTGCAAACAGCCAATTGGAACGCTCCAACTGGATGTGATTCAGTGCGGTCAATACTCAGGCACGCGTGACACGGTTGGACCCGGATCGACACAGCTGAACAGGACAGGACACGGTCCGGACGGGCGCCACTGAATTAAAATTGTACACCGATCTCACCAATAAAGATCCAAACTAATTGATTTAACTCTCTCATTGACTATCGTTGAGATATCGTTATTTGTTAGTGGGTACTCAAGAGTTCCACTACACGAGATCGAAAATCAGCCAACAGAACTCTTGCCATTTTTCGGCAGGCCATTTCTGTCGCCAGTTTGAATCCATACGCGACCCTGATATTTACGTGACTGGGTACTTCCTAAACTAACGTATTTCTCAGATAACTTCGCAGCAATAGGATTAGTCAGACCGTGACCAGCACTCGTGGCTAAACATGTAAATGAGCCTATTCGCAACCATGTAACAGAGAACGGCATTGCTGGGAGTGAAAGAGTCAGCAACACCCGCCAAAATTCGGTTGACTGGCAATGAGATTCATGCGAAGCGAGTAAATCGGAGAAACATACTGAGGTCCTGAAAAGGTTTACGATCGTGATGACAACCTGTGTCTGCCACCGATCTGCGCAAGGGCATAGCAACCTAACAGTAAGCATTGTACAAAAGTGAAGGGAACATCTTTACCAAAGACTTTGATTTGTCGATGTAATAATCCAGATCCAGAACGACAAAGTTTGAAATAACATTGGACAAAGATCAAACGCAAGATTCAGAAATCAATATTTGGCTCGACGGAACTTTAATCTCAATTGGTGCCCAAAGTTCCCAGGGGAACCATGGTGTCAGAAACTATGAAAAGTATCAACCTGTTGCATAAAACTAACGAGCTTTTCATCGTGCATACAACGAATTCGTAGATAAACTGGATGATATAGAATTTTAATCATGGCATGGTGTTCGACTTGTCCAGAAAGGGGCAAATAGGGGGAGCTGGGAGATGAACCACGGATTTCAAGTTGAAGATTCAACGTTACCATCTGTAGACTAGTTCAAAACATGTTAAAACAGAACAGACTTTAAAAATGGTGATAATCCGTGAACATGATGAGTGATGAACAGTTACAAAGGAGTATGTTAATCATAAATACTTCAAACATACTATTACAGCTGGCTACCATGAGCTATCGAAAATGTGACTGTAACAAAACAGACTCGGATGCACATAAGCAGACATGGAAAGATGGATAGAATGCACAATAACTAAATCGAGCTAATTACGACCAACAGTCACCGACCAAACCACCGTGAAGAGGTTGATGAATCACAGGTTACTGATAAGTGGAAATACAAGATTTTCTTTGGTATACATTGAACATCAGTTGTAACTGATCGCACCTTTCGCACCCATATAGAGGTTTCAGCTAGCCTCCTTCGTAAAGAAGCACTACACTCGAATATGGCTGAGCGTTTGTATGTGGTAGAATGACTGATTCTATGGAGCAGGGGTTAATACGGTTGTTTCATGAAAGCGTAGCTGAAATCTAATATCTAGATAGTGGCAAGGATGTACAAAAAAAAAACGAAACTTGAGTTAAGCGGTTCTATCGCAAAGGGCTGACCGAAGTCTATGGAAATGTGACAACTACTACAAAATATGAGTGATGTTCAAATTAGAGTGACAAACACTGTGGTTCAAGCAATGCAATATGGTTTTGATAATCGAAACCTTTACAAATAGACAAAAAATGAGTAAATAATGAGAGGACGATGTGTTCATTAAGAAAATATGATTAAAGTAGTGAATAACAGTGAATTCACACTATTCATAAAACAGATATTCCTCGTTACTGGTCCCCATTCAACATTAAAACGAAAAAGCAGGTTGATTCCGAGTAATTCGTCACTCGAAGAGAATGTAGCATATTGGCGAATCACACGAAGCAGTACTGCCGCAGAAGAATGAAACGCACATTATGAACAATAACGTAATGAATAGAATTATTTAACATGAACAACGCTAGCAGATGACAACGCTCTACAGTAGGATTACTGAGAGTCGCAGGTGTGTCTACAGGAACGTTGTCATGACCGAGTTGAACACAAAGAGAAGAGTGATCAGATAATTTTTAAGAGGATTAAGCTGAATGGAGCCAGACGCCCACAAATTCCGACTCTCCTTGTAGAACGACTCCACTACCTAAAGTAAGTTATTAATTCAACACAAAATTATCACGTTAATGAACACAAACAAACGCAGAGCGATTATTAAAAACGAAGCAATCGACTTACATTCGTTGTCCTTCCTCGCCTGGATCAATCGGGTCATCAATCCGGGTACAGGGTCGATGGCTGTAAGCGCATCATCGTCCAGCACGGAACGTCGCTTCAGAGAACGCGATGCAATTGGTTCAACGACTGAGGTAGTGGTATCGGTAACGCTGTTTGTCTTGGACGATGGGACTTCCGTGGTACCACTGTCTGCATCGACCCAAGCCAGACCCTTAGCCGTTTCTACGACAGGCAAGAAAAATGGCAGTTTCATCTCGTCGTCTATTTTTGACGGCGCGACGGCTCGGCGGTTTCGTTCGCGAATGAGGTCCAAGTGGAGCAAGCTAGACAGGTATGTTGTGGGCAGCCCAGAGAGCGTAGCCAAGTGATCCGGCAGTTGTTCCGGTGAAATATACCTACAAAATATTGAACACGGAACAAACAGTTTAATTCCCACTACTATGAATGTTTTCATGGTCTTCAAGGTGACTGGAACGAAAACGTGACGGGCCCTAGTGACATCGCTCAGCCTGAGCGGACCAGAAACGATGCAGGTAGATGGTTGCTATCTAACTTACGAACACACACTTGTCAGTGTCGATCGCCTGAATAACTTTCGTACAATATCGAAGTGTAGGGTTTCACAGGAGCACTTACACATAGCAAATATGAGGAAAAAAATTCATTCCATAAACTCATCTAATCCGTGATGGTTGATGGTGACAAACCAACTTGGCCGTAAGATAAGATGGTGACTGCAAACTGCTCAAAGTTAGAAAAGATCAGTTGATAACACTGCCACTCAGGTCTGCAACCGTGATATCAATATATGACGTGTATACTACAGAAGTGTCTCGAATACAAACAAAGAGTGTCACGAACTAAATCAATAATGCACTAAAATGCAAAGATGTTGACGAACATGTTGACGCCATGTATAGATAGTGTTGTTCTCGGTGGAATGTTCTGGCCCGGAATATGGAGTGATATCAAACACAAGAACACTTACACATCATTCCAATGTTGCGTATCCGACTCCTTGTCTAAATCCACTTCGATACCGTCATCCGATAGCCCCTCCTCCGACAATGACACCTGAGGATCCTCGCCGTCAGAGTCACGTAAACCCAGTTCCATCGTTTTGAAACTTCGTTCAGAATTCTCATGAAATCTGGCAACCAGAGATCTGTGCCCGGTAAAGGCGAATAGAGAAAGAGAAGCTGAATGGAGGGCATGCATGCCATTCGAGTTAGAAGTCTTCCAATAATCAAACAATGTGATATCATTTATAACTTCGCTTACGGAAGTGCCAACATATCAACTGGCAAACGTGAGCAAGACTGTTAGGACATGTAGTGATAAGAACTATACAAAGTTTGCAACCATACAACGCACTAGAGTATATGTGCATAGGATACTGTCAGGTTGCTCAAACCTAGACAGCGGCAGTCAAAGTAAACGGTGCTCGTTAATGTTAATATGACACGGAAGTCTGGAAAGTGTAAAAACAAGCTGCGGACCACTTATCCAACACAAAAAAAGTGATTAAAATAATCAGAAATAATATTAGTCGACGAAAAGACCAACGCCAAGCGGGGAGCTTTCAACAAATAAACTGAATGAGTATATTGGGAATAATGTATACATGTATTCCGGTGTTTTACTAGATTGCACTCTGAAGAACGAACATGATGATGTTTCCAGAATAAAAGAAAGCAACTTGAGAATTTGAAAACATGCATTTCGACTAAGTGGACGATGTCACAGAAACACAGATAATCTACTCTTGTTAACTCAAAAACGACAGTTGAAACGAAGAGGAACAACAGTGTTCATTGAGTTAAGCGATGACTGCCAAACGTCGAGCCCTGGATGATACAACCATCCCAGAATCGTAAAGAACCGAATATTGACAGTCATACGTTCAGTTGTCTAGTAGCCCTAGAAATAAAGTGCTTCACAAAAAAGCACCTAAAGTCAACAACAGTGCAATGCACGACTGGCGACACGCAAAGTAACAAGGAGAAGAGGGGTCTCTTAATCTAACTGGCATATCGACGATGGATAATGACTATCTAGTAAAACACAACTAAGGAGAACCGTTTCGCGAATAAACTTATCTGTCAACTACAACCAAATATAAATAGAGACGAAAACAGATTCTGAACCATCCTAACCTGGATGGAACGGACACTGGTTTCTCCGTCAGCGGTGGTCTGTAGTCATCTACAAGGGGTTGTAGATGCAAACGCTGGTACGTCCCACGATTGTCCCATAAATGTACACCTAGCGAATTGGCATGTGTTGTGGCCAAGAATTCGCCAGCAGGTGAGAGACTCAGGGAAGTGATCGGAGTATTGACACGGAAACAGTCGATGAGTCTATTGAGAAATAAATGAGAGAATTGTTCTACAGTGTGATTGACTCCCGATGCCGTATATACTTTTAGATGGGCTGATATGTAACTGAACAACACACAGATGTCACCGGTTCCACCAATGGTGTGTCGAACGGCACAACAGCCAAGTATCGCACAATACACAAATGGTACAAGCGTTTAAGTGCAATTAAGACAATGAAAGGCAAAATCTCCTGTGAACAGAGTTTTGAACAATAACTAGAACAGTATCGCATTATCGAACATAAGTCAAACGAAGAGGATGGTATGTAAACGCTTGTTCAGCATCATGTTGAACACTGTATGTCTCAATGAGAAATCCGGCTCAGACAAAAAACTGTCCTGCATGCAGGTAAAGCTTTGCACGTCGGAAACTTGTTTCCCGCTAAATCGATGATAATATGATCCGCGCATCTCGAGAGGTGAGTATGCATCCTTTTATGTACTACCGTCTTCGAAGAATGAAAGGCAATTAGTTGAATGAGCTCGAGCCATATAGTGATAATAATAAACGTAATTGTCGTAATAACTATAATACTTCAAGATTAATAATATTCTTGCTACAATAAAAGTTTCAGGCAACCTGACATACAGCTGCAAGTGGTGAGTTACAGAACACATTTATCCCGCTTTGTGATTAACGGGCATACCGTTTTGGGTAAAGTAAGGGATGATAGAAGAGAGGTAAGATCGAATGTACAGAGATCTAGTAAAAGATATACAAATGTATTTAGTCAATAAGCAACACATCTCAAGAACTGAACAGCAGGCTGACAAATACACCAGATAGATTGAGGTAGGTTATGCAAATGCCAAACGAAAGTTAAACACAAGATCCCAACAGAGAACACTCGGTTTCAAATACACTGATCGAACCGGCAGCCCAGAAAAGTAAGTGTATTTAAAGAGAAGTGAGGTCAATCTATGGTTCACGACAAAAACGTTTTCGAAATTATGCCACCCAAAAGCACAGTACACTAACAATCGTCACTGGATCTTCATTCATACAGCCATCAGACAAATATGTGAACATTTTGCCATGTTCTAACGATACATTCAGTTTTTGTCACCATTTCTACAACATAACATCTATCCCGCTATCCGCAATCGGTCGCCTGAACACAAGTGGCTTTCTCGTTATAAAAACACAGGTAGAAATGTGTGCCCACCGTTCTACAAGCGTTGAGTTGCCACCGTTTATTGCTGTTCACTTCACTGTCCAATTTCTCAATGACCGCTTATCTCATACACCGCTCTCGCGCAAGTGCAACTGATAGACAATAGCTGTAGCAGAAAACAGTGCTAGTACGCAAGTTGTTTGGGTGTATTTCCATATCTGACAGTCTCGTTAATTATTCCATTACACATTGACATTCGCGAACAAAAAATTACTAGATAATTGGCGAATATCTTCCACTTAAGTGAATCACGATGCACAGCCAACTGGCAGGACAGAACGAACAGATGTAGAGTACGCCCCCCTTTTCATGGTAGAGCCTCACATCTCTGGCTTGGTACAGGTCGCACAAGTTGACAAACAACATAAAGGCTTCCGAAATGTAACTGTAAGCCGCTTTACTCACAAATCTAGCAATACATACAACTATTCGGATGGGCGAAATTGCTCACTAGTAGTAACATTCGTGATTACGAGACCGAATTCTACACAGAACAACCTAGATGCCACCAAAAACTTGTCTTTACATTAGAAGTAACCTCTAAGTATCCGAATAAAGATAACATGATGAAAAACACTGTCGCCGAATCACGGTTGAAAATTTGGCGTCTTTTGTCCAAAATCTAATCACAGATTAAAAAAACAAAAGTGAGTCAAACAAAGATTATTTATCAAGTAATTCAACTTACCTGCCGTAAACAATATCCCATGTTTTGATTAACGGGTCTCCGTGGTGTGCCGAGATGAGCCATCTACCATCCGTGGATATGGTCTACCACAAAACAAAAACAGACGAATGACCGGTCCTCCGTTAACAAATTCACTAAGTAGAGCGGGTGGTGGACAGAATAATAATTGACAATATAGACGGCTGATTTTACAAATCAAATTTTATCCAAAGAACCTGAATCCACCAAGATCTGTGAAGTGGTACTCACGATACTGCAGTCGTGCTGTTTTCGATTACGGAACCAATAAGTCTCGAAAGAACAACACGAGGCAAGAACACTAAACTGACACCCTGGATATGCTTTACGTGAATGAAAATTATGAATCGCCAGACCTTAGGTTGAAATATGTACGAGAAGCATCATTTTGATACAGTGAAACGTGGTTAGTCAAAGATAATGATGTGACCTGGTATGTTGCATAGAAACGATGTCATAGGGGGGGTACAAGTCACGGATTGCATAGTCACATGCAAATGAAATTATTTTAAAACTCAAAAAATAAAAGGCATTCAATCTAGCACCTTGTCAAACCTAAACACGGAAAAACAAACAACTTTCAAATCATGTTCGTACGTTCGAAATTTCGTAATAAAAAAACACTCCTAGAATGTATTCATTAAATATGGAGCAAGTTCGACTAAATTCTTTAGCTCGAGTGAGTTGTGTGATTGAAAGTTAATGAAGCCGTATGGAAAAAAATGAATGAATGTTACTTGTTTGTTGCACATAGAATGTAGCATTGTGTGAGGAGTCATATGGCATAAATTTCTCAGTTTTAAGGTATCGTACCATTAAATGTGTGTTTCCGCGTATAATAAAAGATCATACGAAGACCGAATACCGTTATCAGGTTGTTTAAATCCACAGAAGAAAGAGAAGCTGCGTCAGCCAGTACAGAATCTACAACCACAAGAATAGGTGTTGACGTTATCCCCTTAAAATCAGCCTGCCACACTATTAGACTCAATCCATAAGTTGTAGTGGATATATTTTTTGATCGAACTGTTTGTACACGAATATCAATGTTACTGATCACTTCGACAACCAGAATAATGTGGATTTTTTTTACAAAAATCATCTTCTGAAAAATACAAATTTCTGGTTCAGATTAAGTATGCTCACAAACATAGAAATGGTACGAAACTTTTCTGAAACAATCTGACAATTTTACGCACTAACTATCGTATGCATAACATAAACTCAAAAAGATGGAACAATATTAGCCACAACAATAAAGATATGTGTGACCTGAACACCATTTAAATACGATCGTCGCTGATGTAGTTAGACAGACTTTTGTGTTAAAGAGTAAAATGTATCCTTGCTACGGACGGAATATGGAGTCTGTTCCACACTCTCATGACACGGTCATGTTGATCACAATGCCGGTGATCTCGTACTGAGCAAGGCTGACTTATCACATGTAAATACTCAACCCCCTTTGGTAATGAGTAGCGTTCTTCATAAGATGATAAACAGTACTTCTCATGTTGACCTCAGTCGACTGGTTCGCAATCATTATTCATCATTCAACTAGAAAGTACAGAATTCATTAGACGTGTCGAATGGTTTTCAACTAGTGAGGGATATTCGAGAATTTGTCCCAATTTTTTTTTTTGATCACCACCTACTCTCCTTTTGTAAGTAATGTGACCGATAACATAATTACGTGCGGATGAAGATGATCAACATCGTAGCCCAGTGTAATATTATTTAAAATCACTATTGAATCAAAACTTTAACACAGAACCAGGTTGAAAAGGCTCACCATATCAACACAAGGTTGTGATTCCGAATTGGCCAAGCGGCGAATCACGCGATGATGAGTAGCATCGAACAGTAGAATAGGCCCATCAGCAAGTGCAACAGCCAGTGTGTCGCTGTGGACAGTGAAGTGGACAGGTGCATTAAATAGCGATTTAAACAAAACAAGCGTATATATTTACATATGGAATCGGTTTGGAACTGTGAGTTTAGCTAACGTAAGTAACGGAGGGGAGCGTGGACAGAATAAGTTAAAATAGACGAAACTGAAGTTGCATGAAAAACGAACATTTACAATCAAGTTCGTTTGATCCCATCGTTAATGTAACTATCCATGAATGAAACTATACGTAAAATAAAGTGTATATCAAAGCATAACTACAAATTAATGGATCTATCCAGAGTTCGACAATTCGCAAACAACTAAAAAACACAACGAAGAAAACAAGTACGTAAAATTGATTCAGGAAACCATAAACCAGCTACACATACGTGTCCCCATTGAATCGAGAGAACAAAGCTGTGGATGGTAACTCGCTGGTACATAGTAGATCGTGTTTATGAAATGACCAGAAACGGACCTCGGTCCCACCAACCGTGGCAGTCTGACGATTCACGTTGTTCACAGAAATACCCACAACAGCAGATGTGTGAGCTTGAAAGGTAAAATGGAACAAGTAAGAATAACTGAAAGCTCAATACAACAAATTATCGACAGACGAATTGAGAATAACACAACTTTACGAGCAAGTAGTAATACTTAACGTTTCAACCATTTCGGGTGGTCTTCCTCAAGAATGTTGTAACGGAAATTTCGATTACAACACTCTTGAAAAAGGCCACCCAAAGTGGTTGAACCGTTGAGTATTACAACTGGCTCGTAACATGTAAAACTGGACGCTTAAACTGTTTGACTTCATTTGTACTAGATTTGGTGCAGATATCTTGCGACAGATTATCGTTATCGGGATTAGTACTAAGCAGTAAATGAATACTTATATGGATTATGTCAACTAAAGATCATGAAACAAACAACTGAATGTAAATAATGAGGATGAAAACAAAAAGACGTACAGTGAAATGTACAACGATTAAAAGAAAAAGGGTTTTTTGTCAGTTTCACGTTTCATGGGATATTGAATTTTTCACTGATTATTAGGAACTTAGTTACCATTTTGAGGTAACAGTAACTAAGGCTGACCACTATGACCAGCAAAACGATTTTCTCAACAGCGACTACGACTTGCGACTGCCATTCACGACTGACATCTTTGGGATATTAGACAGTAAGATAGGCAGAATCAATGGATGTCAAAATTGGTGCCAGTTTGTCTATATCCTCTACCAAATCATGGGCTGCTTACCGTGCTGTTTTGTATTGTCACATTTACGAACCTCAGGTATGTCATAGAATGGTAGGCGCTGGGCAAACATGCATCAAGCCAGCCTCAGTCACCTTAACCTAACGAAGTGAAACTATTTAGCGAAAAAGGAGATTATCAGTTCTCAACATAAATCGTCATACTTTATCACTGTTCACGTGACGCTGCCACTACATACCAACAATACTCCGCAAGTAACCACTGTCAGAAAAAGACAGCCTGTGAACATCATTGAAGCAGTGCTGATGGCATCTACCACCTCAGAGCAATAAACACCCTACCACTCAACAGGAGACATGTCGCGTTGGTGCTAGAAGCATCTCAGGTTGACAGATGTCGACTTGGAGGATGAATTCATAAAAATTGTCTGAAGCCGTAGTTAGTACTAAAACCTTTGTCAGCAGCGTACAAAAGATAGTCAAAACAGCTAACTTCACAACTTAAACAAATAGTTCGGCCTGTTTGAAATATAAAAGAAACACCGGGACGGCCAAAGACCTACCTGTTGGCTCTCCGTAAGATCCACGTTCCAAACCAGATTGAAGATTAAATTTGAACGCGTCACCAGATGAATAGCCCAAAAGTACATAATTCCCGCAATTAGTAACAAAAACCGACTATAAAGAAAAAGGAAATATAGCTTGAAAAGAAAATGGGGGCACAAAAAAATGCAGTACAGACGAAATCACCAGGAGTTATTATGTACGAGGAAATGGATTTGTCTATGACAACACTCAGTACACACTTGGACTGCACTGATCTCACAAAACACATCTTATATAAACCGCACTGCCCTTCATCACCAAATTTCTTGGTCTCGCTTACAGTGAACGAAATCATTTGATGATGTTGTCGACTGTCCGGTTAATGTGGTTCACGTGAGAAATACCAGTTTTTCATCTGGCTAACATCTATTATTTGTCTCATTCGTTCATCCGACTTCGAAAGCAATCTCGTACGTTTGACCGAATGTACTTGAGGTATTTTAACTTCAAAAGTCGACAACTTAATCAACGAAAACCAATTCACCTGTCAAACCTTGATAAGTACTTGCGCGTGCAAGGACTGCACCACTATTTCTTTTTGTTGTAGGGATGTTCGTGTCATATATCCAGCCGAATTAAATGGGATCATGGCGCGTCAGCCTGCTTTCCACATTCCAAATGATCAGTTAGTACATCGAAATTCATGGAAATGTGTTGAGTGGGACGAACGAATTTAGGTCGTATGTAAGGATGACTGAAAAATCTAGTCCTAATGGACGACAAACAGACATCAAGGGTCACGTAGACGACTCTGCCGAGATGACCTCAGCAACATCAAACAGCTTTATCCATTCTAAACGAGCGGCCGCTCAGTCTGTGAACGAGCAAGAACAATGTAGTTTACATCAGATGTGCCTGTCAAATCAGCACGAGCTGTGTTGAAAATCATTCACATGACATTCTGTTCAGGCGTCTATAAGTAAACAGCGTAGATAATCTGAAGATAATGAAATTGTTGGCGGTGAGGGTAGGTGAAGTCAGGCGATTCGCAATGGGATGGAATCTAACAATGGTAATAACCATATTAATAATACACTGTATTACGTTAGCGATGTGACACTATACAGACAGACCCATCTAGGTACGAACAGCTAAATAAGAAATAGAGAGTAATTATATACGATGATTTTAGGGTCTAAAGCAATCACACAAGTCGAAAGTTTTCGGAAAAGTATTTAAAAGTTTAGAATCCAAGGATGGCCACAAAAGATATTGACCGCATCTCAAGATGCAATGATTCGGTATTATATAACATGAGATCGATGACGTGGCGATGGTCAAATTATACCAACCTCAATAGCGCACAGGGGTTGTTGTTCAAATCAATATAGTAGTGGTAATGTATAGTGCTTGATATCGTTTAGTCAGTCATGAGGAAGTGACAATCGTATCGACAAAACATCTATTTTGAACAGTCAGAATGAAAAACGCTTCAATTAGCCGGACATCGTAAGGGTAACATGTAAACGAAACTAAGATTGAACTTACCGTAGCTACAGTCTGTTTGTACAACCGAACAGCGGCGCCACCCTTTCCACTGAACTTTGCTGGATCTAACCAATGTCGGCCACGTGTGGCATTGACGAAATTCCAAGTAGTTGCTTGTCGCCGACCAGTGTGGATGGCTACCACACTGTCCCAGTCGTCTGAACGCGTCGCACACAAGGCCAGTTGACTGACACCAGGGAGAAGCCAGGCAGCACGCTGATCAGCAGTTGTCTTACGACGATCGGGTACACCAGGTGCATAAGCACGCCCCAAGCTTTTGTCTAACTGGTCGTTAAACGTAGAAAATATCCTGACAGGACAAAGACGATAAGGTAACCAAACAACTGCTCCAGGAATCCCGGAGGTGTGTTGAAACGTTAGAAAAATTATAACGTGCCAAAAACGAACCACAACCGAGTAAACTAGTTGCCCTACATAATGCTACCAAATATGAACAAACTAACGGTTAGGATAGCTTTCAACCTTACTGATCAAAACGGTCAAGGTTTCTGTAACACGATCGTCTCGCGATGTATTAGAACTATAAGCACATAGGGGGAAAAGGTGAGCTTGAATAAACTACATTTTAACTGTCTGGTTAACCAGCAGTGGGTCTGAATCACTTAACAAAATCAACTTCCCCTAAACAGTTGTCCACAATATACACGTACAGTCACAAAAACAACAGTGTCGGAATATTCAAACAGACAAGGTCTCTGAACCGAAGAATGGAAGGAACTTTACATGACGGACTAGATGCGATTTCCAAAGTCATAAGTAATGAATAAAGAGGAAAGTATTTTTATAGGTAACACCGTTCAACATATCATCATTAGCGGCAGCAGCTCTCTTAGTTTTGAGCCATAATATGGCTCGGGATGTCGTTGATACATAGAACCGTCCATGAAACAGCAGAGTAATTCATTCGTTCAATCACTCACTCATAATACCAATAGCCTGACCGGAAGATATTGTGATTTGTACCACCACTCGCTGTATTAGTGACGTGGAATAGCCTAGAAGAAAAGTTTACCAAAAAGGATCAAAGTGGACAGGCAAGGCAAAGCGGTAGAACTAGAAACAGTGTGAAGACAGGTGCATCGTTGACTCCAGCACACTGTGATTTCGGATAGTATTTCTAACTAACGACTTGAGTGATCATACGAACCCTAGCCTGGTAGGGGACATCGACTCATTTTGCTCAATGAAATAATTAGGGTCAACAAGTTGCTTGATCACCGGAAGGTTTTAGTCAACTGTTGGTGGTCTCAGAAATAACGCCTCGTGCGGCAAATTCCCAGCTGATATGCTGAATACCATTGTAGTATGCAATGTGACCAGTTGAGCAACAGATCGCGTAAGCAAAGCATTTGGATAACGGCTAAATTGTTCACGTGATCATTTCACTTGGTGTGGGCAAACTGGCAAGGACAACGGTAATCAAGAACACCAAGTCTGTCGATATCCTCATCCTGAACAGACAACGTTTCCGAACTATAGAGGAAAATAAATGGTCTACAAACGTTATACACTCTTCACTGCAACAACAACCGGAAATCGTTTCGACGCCACAGATGAAACAGGATGACATCTCATCAGCAGTATTACAAGCTGACGAGGCACTGCTACTCAAATACGCGGAATCATCCAGTCACAGGCGGACAGCCTGCAGAAAAGAACGTAAGAGTGAGAATACCCTGGTCTAGGGGAAGCACCATACACCTTGAGGGTACGAAGCGCATTCTATACAACTAGTCCGGTTACTCAGCAAACTAATAGGTGCAAACGTACAGAAAACAGAAGGGATAAAAAAGAAGGGTATGATAAAAAACCAAGAAAATAAGGTTTCAGGAAAGAGATGAAAATAGCCAAAAACTTTACCAATACAAACTAGTCAATTAGTGTAAAACACCATCATATCAGACAGTTTCCAACAAGCAGAGTGAATGATCGTGAACTCTCCAGTCGGATAGATGACCCGAATCAACCTTGCTCAGCGAGACGGTTAAGACCTTCAAAGCCCGCGATTACGGCATCGCATGGTCAAACTGAGTGATGTATAGTGCGATAGACGCTCCGTCGGCATATGGAGTACGTGAACTAATCACTGAAAACAGTGCAGGCACATCATTTCGATTAACGATCAAAAACATGTACATTCTCTAAATATGCGACTACAGACTGTTGCGTTGCTTATGCAGTCAGCCCATTAGATAAAAGCCCACAGGCGAGATTAACCGTGGTCGAATACCGAGAGTCAAGATGCAGCTTCGACAGGAATGGGTCAGATCTCTGAACCGTACAGCAAAAGTGAGTGCACACACATTTTAAATCATTAGTCGGACGTTATCGCGACGCTGCAAGCGACAAAGACTGGCGAATGTGCTAAGTGTCCTCGCTAGCCTCCTGGACGCCATGTAACACTACTCAAACCAGTGGAGTGCTCGACAGTCTCCAGCAGCCTGCCTACAACAACAAAGATAGGGTCGATGTCAACCTGATCCTGTACTACTAAATTACACTTCGAACATAAAACTGCACACCTTTTAGACCGACCATGTAAGTTATTCAGTTCAACAGGCTCTGCAAAACAATATCGTCCACGTGCTCAATACTAGTCAGCTGCTACCTGATAGAAGCTCTACTACGGGATTTTAGGAACCTATGAGTGCTACTACCGGAGTATCGTCCATTACACAAATAAAAGAGGGAGATCGGTCACCTTGTTTAAATGTCACTTAAAGTGAAGAATTGCGTAAGCAGCTGTCCATAACTGTGCATTCGGTGTTCAGAGCGTGTATACAACGACCGTAACAAATTGGCTTAAGTTACGGTAGCGGAGTCACCCCCAAGGAGCGTGTCCGGCAACCGGGTCAAAAGCGGTCTTTACGTCCAAAAAAATGTCACAACCGTTTGCTGTGAAAAAGAATGCGGATGCTCCGATGTCTGTCGCAAAGTGAAAATAAGACGGATACGCCGGTGACTATACGGGAAGCCTGATAGTTCACCTCTTATATGGTTCTTTCAGCGTTTCAAAAACTGCGACGTAATGAAACCCGTATCCTGGATGCCACAGGGACTAAACAAATACCTCCGTGGTGATCACGTGAGATCCTGGCATCCTTTTTAAAAATGAGGAAGACAGTTTACGTGCACTAATCATGAGACACCTTATCGGCCATTCCGATAAAGAATCGGAGAGCACGGTCGGCTCAAATAGCATGCTCTCACTACCACCTTTGATTAGAACAGGGTAACGAAAGTTCGTATCCGGAGCTTTATTACTTTTCAGTTATTTAAGGTCCGAAATCGTTTGGGTTTCCAGCGGAGGATCGTTTGAAACGTTGTAACTAACTACGAAATCCCCATCAGCCACAGTTTAATCAGCTGGCTCGAACCAGCTGAACGGTTCCTCGAAGTGTTCAGACTATTTGTCAAGTCGCCGCGGCAAGATGTAGACTAGGGAGCCATTTTTTCACACACTTTGTCGATGGTCAATGCAACTACGAAGCAGAGAAAACAACACAGCCATTTCCTGATAAAGATGCTATTTTCCGTCTACTTCGCTCGTTCAGCCAAGAAAGTATCACGTTCCTCGCATATAGTTTCGTAAGCTTGTGTTTTAACCCACGGCGGTCTTTGTCGTGTTTTAAGTCATGGGAGATAAGTCGATGTTTGTTTATAAGTTTCGCTGAGTCGGAGAAAACCCACTACTGCCGAATCTGTTTAAGTATTTTGGAACCGATATTTCCGCATGATTAGGACACAGCAGTTGGGAGTTCTGCCCAATGACTGTTTGGGCCACTCCACTGTTGTGATCCGAGCAGTTTAATTATCGGTGCTGTTTGATGGCTATTTCTTATACTATTGTCGTCTAATTTTCAGCAGAATACTTTGTGATTGTGGGCAGATGGTGACTTGGCAAACGATAAAGCAAAGCAGACATGGACAACGGCAAAAACTCAATCAGGATGGTTACTCCGAAACGAACGACAACTCTTAATGGAATGGCACTACCGAGAGCTGGCGATAAGATCAATCAGTTGTGGTTGAATTGCACAGGGTGGTCTTTATGCGTTGAGTTGTCGTCATTTCTGTTGAAGTACACAACTCAATATATGGAGAATGTGAGATCTACATAACTGCATAGCCGATCGCCATTGTCACTGCGTCGCACACGGACACCAAACTTATCCCCCAGCCGCTTCTCATCTGGATTAAGACGACTGACCTGTGCGTTCACACCACCAGCAAGCACAACGATGTCTGAGTGTTTAGTTCGTCTCAGATGAATAAAGAGGAAATCATAGGAGGCATTCATGATAGCATCTGAACTATTGTCTGTTGGGGCATATGTAGACACAACAAATAAACAACGACCTTGTGATCTACATCGACCTACTTCGACCGAAGCACCAAATTTGATGGAGGATGGACGACCATTCAACGGGACCTAGTCGAGCAGGTTTTGCTCTATCTTAGAGCTCAATGTGGTCCCCACTCCAGCTTAGCCGTGAGATTCGATCTCATAGTTGCCAGGGACCCTGAGAAAGAACCGCTGATCGATGAAATTATCCAGAGTGGAAATCAAGTGGACAATGTTAGGATCGTAAAAGCGCGTTTCAGAGGTACAGCACACATCCGGTTACAGAATCCAGGGAATTTTTACCAGATCAGTCTTATGAGAGTGTAGAGATTAAAGGCACCAACGTTGACCGGTTATCTTGGTTTGAGGAGAGAAAAACAAGGAGCATAGAATAAGGAAGGTGAGAATGAGTGAACTAGTCACGCAGGAAATCGACAAATATTAATAGTTCCCCACCGTTGGTGCCACGAAAGACGAGTTGCCTCATCCCGAACCTCTGACTCGAAAATCTGATCCATGAGATAATAGGAAATAGGGCTTAGTTGAAGGATCCCATCCGGAGCGAACAACCCAACAGTCTAGCTCACCTGACAATGAGAGGCTTGCCTAGCCCGAGAACGCAGTGAATAAGACAATGATATTTGATTCTAACTACTGCTGTGCGCAATGGGTAGATTCGTAGCTACATAAGGCCTTCCAATTAAACAGTGTTTCGACGGCATTGGATAATACGATGTCGATCGCGGTCAACCGGTTGGAGATTGAAGTGTTCTTTTGTCTGAAGGCAACTTTTCAAAGCCTCGACTTTTTTGGTCGGGATGTAGTATGACCGAAATTTGAAAACAGTCTTTCTACATGCCTATGGGATCGTGTCTCACTACTTAAGCACTCTTAGGTGGTCAGTAGTGCGACACAACCTTATGAGCGTAACTGCTTATCGTTTGACCGCTCACTTTTGACAAGTCTGTTACAGCTGCGACCGGCAAGAGCAAAATTCTAGTCAACACAGGCTTACAGATCGATGCAATGCACAAGCCTAACTATCGCATTAGTGTATCAAGACAGGTTATCACTTAGTCTGTCTACTAAAATGTATACCACTAAAATGTTTACTAAAATGTCCGCGTGTCACGCAGTGTGTAATAGGTTAGCAAACTTGTGATAATTTACCGATTTGGCTGCGTATAGACTGCAGTGTTTGGGAGTACATGCCGCAATAAGAAACAGAGAGCAATTGCAGTGGACGCTTCTCAATGTTGTAACATTATTATTAGGTTTGACAATCGAAAAATGTATGTTAACGGATACCCAGTGAAACAGTGATTTGTTTGTGTATGTGCTCAAGGTAATTTCAACACCAGTCTCAGCGTTTCCATAGAAGCGCACATTATACGTACACTATGAAGAAATCAAAGGAGATCGAAATTGTAACACTCCATTAAAATACCGCTAAGTACGAGCAAGACAGAAGATATGATGAGGGTCTCCAAGATGCGTGCGGGAG